>KE504660.1:1622155-1637881 GCA_000441515.1 Elaeis oleifera
GGTCTAGGGTTGATTTGGCTTGATTAGGGACTCTTAAACCTAATCTAATTGGGTTTAAGGCCTATAAAAGGCCCTGTGACGTCACAGAGAGCTGTGCGGTTGGTCTTCTGCGCAGAACCCGAGAACCAAGAGAAGAGAGAGGCGGGAGCGCTGAGAGAGAAGGAGCAGGAGGCTCCTGGATAGCGGTCGCCAGACTCTTCAGGGGTTCAGGGGGTTTTAAGAGAGAGAGAGCTTTGTGAGGGAACTTCTAGTGAGAGAGAATTGGGTGTACAAGGGCTGAGGGTGAGGTCTCCTCTTGTAAAATTTCTTTTCATAGTGAAGTTTGCATGCCCCGTGGAGGCGAGCCCTTTTGTGGCTGATCCACGTATTTTGATTATTTTTCTTTTGTTTTGTTTCTTCTTTCTTCCTGCTGCATCGCGTGGTATTGGAACGGTCTTGGAAGGTGGTGTCCAGGCCAGACATCCACCCAACAAAGAGAAATAACAACCCTTATTGGACCATCAATCCTATATTTAATAATCTAGATGGGATCACTAAGATGATTTTAGATCATGGGTGATCCTTATCTTGGGTAATCTAATTTTCGAGTACTTAAGATTTTCATATTTAGTGTGCTATATTCTAGATCATCGGATATTCATGAATAACCTATTGGTATGCTATAGGAATCTAAGATCACTAATTATATAGTATCAAAATTATTTTGATATATTTCATAAAATATATTTATTAATTCTATAAATTATTAATCCCATAAAAGTATATTAATTATTATTATAAAATTATATTTCTATTTATACTTATAATATATTATTATTTTAATACTGTCGTTTATTTTTTTAATCAAAAAATAAGGAAAATAGAAGTAATAAACTGAATAATTTCATGATATAAATACAAAGTACATTAGTATATTTCTATTATAATTTTTTAAAAATTAGATAATAATATGATATGATTAATATATCTCATAAATACTTTATATATGATTATCAATATAATATAATATATTCATGATATTTTAATATACTAATTTTTTTACTGGACTGAAGGATATTTTATTCCAAATAATTTTAAATATCTATCTTTAAGAACATGTTTCCTATTATAGAGTTGGACAGTAATTTGAGAAGTAGAGATAATTTGAAATTACTATCGTACAGAATAACATGGTGCAGACAAACATATTGATTTTGTTACTTCCATTTATGTTACTCTTAATTTTAGAATCATCACCTCATACTAAACATCCTCTATTAGAAGATTGTATTAGAATGAATAATAGATGTTATGCTAGTAATATTAGCCATTAGAAGTGAAATAGTTAATATATTATTATTTGAGATGTCATTGTATTTAAATGAAATATGTTTATAAGATCGCATGGAGTTTTACCTTTTCAAAACTTATATTAATTAATCAAACAAATTAATCTAAAAAATTAAATAAATGATGAGGGGCCATTATCTTGTTGAATGATGAAGGTTGGCCACGAGCGACAGGAAAAGAAAATAGATAATAATTTTTGTATGGCTCTATTTCAATAAAAAAAAAAAGAAAAAGAGATCAAATGCACTGCATGCATCAAAAATTGGTGATAATAATGGTTAAGGGACAGCCAACGATACTATCCTATGTGGATGTTAGACGAGGGCATAGCAGGAAAAAAAAAAATCAACGCCGACGGATGGCCAATTGGTCGATTTTGAGCCGTTGGATCGTCCGAATTCTTTTTAATTAATCGATGAATCGAGACTCCGGAGAGGAGGGTGGGCGAAGAGCAGTCTTGAACGGTGGAGTGGGAAGAGAGCGCGAATACGTCGAAGAGATTGGGGGCCGGATCGAGCCGGGCCTACAGGTAGAATTTTTAAGGACGTTTGATCGAAAAAAATAATGATTTAAAATTAAAATTAAAATAAATAAATTTTATTTTAATTATTTGATTGGGAGGAATTTCGTTTCGATTTTAATTTTGAAGTGGAACAGGAACGACACAATCTATATAAATTTAATTTTATTTTTTTTATAAATTAATTTTTCATTCCAATTTCGAATTCGATCGTGAATCAAATATTCAAAAAATTTATTATTTTAATTTTAATTTTAAATTATTTTAATTTAATTTTATTTTGATTTCAGTTGCGAGCCTAATATCTCTCCATTTTTTTTTTTCTAACCACTGAACGCCGACGGGTTCAACTCCGTCTTAAAAAAAGATCGGACCTAGATCAGATCAAGCTCGACCCGGTCCATTTCTTCTCAAAACCCTAAATCCCAGCCCCTTTCTCTTTCTTCCTATTCTTCTCCGAGCTCAAACCCCTCGTCTCCACACGCCTGCGACCATGGCGAAGTCGCGGGCGGAAGCGGTATTTTCTTCTCACGTTTTATTTATTAATCTCCCTGTTCTTGCATTTCTTGTTCTTAAAATTCCTCAACCTTCTTTTTGTTGATCCTGTTGATTGCAGGATCACGTCGAGCAAGAAGAGCCAGAGGAGCCGTCGGAAAACGGTTTTGTAAGGGAATCCGATGATCAAGAAGAGGAATCTGAGCGCAGTGATGCTGTAGGTTCATCGGAAGACGAGGTTCGTGTCCATCCCCGCTTCTTGATATGTAATTCTTCAAAAAAGATCGTTTTTTGATTACTTTTGTTCTATATTGGCTGTAGGGTTCCTCTGGAGAGGGTGAGAAAGATGGGGAAGACGATGAGGAAATTCATCAGTCGGCGGAGGAGAGTGATTCATCTGAAGACGAGGTATTTTTTGTCTTTGGGTTGAGTAGTGGATACAATTTAGCCGCTGATATTATAAATACTTCTTTTGATCCATTGTTTAAACGTTTTGATTTTTTTGCCATGTTAAATGAAATGTAGGTGGCTCCCAGGAATACAATTGGGGAAGTTCCATTGGAGTGGTATAAGGATGAGGAGCACATTGGATTTGACATCACGGGGAAGAAGATCAGTAAGCAAGCTCGGAAGGACAAAATCGACTCTTTTCTAGCCGGGGTGGATGATTCGAAAAATTGGTGAGTAAAGCTCTTGTTGTTATTCTCATTTAAGTCATGTTTTGTTTAAAGAAGTGATGCGGGTTGATAGGTTCTTACTGAAGATTTCTATAGCATGCTCTTTTCAACTGTATCATGAGTGGGTGTGAATAGGTTTCACCGTGTTGGGGCAAGTGATGTTTGGTTTTGTGGGAGTAGTAGTAGTTGCTGGTTAAAATCCAGCATCTCTGTGAACCTGAACCTTAACGTTTAATAGCTTAATAAGAATTTAGGGATTGTAGGGCTCCTTGGATTGAGGGTAACTTGCTACTTGATGTACTAAGATTTGTGCACTTGCAAGTGGTTTGCATGCAATTTACAAGAGTCTTTTAGGTTCTCTCAGATTAAAGAATGGAAAAGAGGAAACATTCAGGCTTGAAATAAAAGTTTTATGGCTTTGATTTGACAGAAATAGGACTTTGGTCTAATCTGAGTTTCAAATATTGATGGATTTTAGAGAAAAATTATATGATTAGAAAGTTATTAAATCTGTTATTGCAATCATGAACAATTGAAATAAAAATAGGCAAAAAAAAAAAAAGGGAGAACAAGAATGAATTGTGTGAGCTGAGAGAGAGGATAAGGAGAGAGTAAGAAAAGAAAGATGAGGTGAAGCTGAATCATCTTTCTGAATAAGAAATTGTTAGATGAATGTAATTCCATTCGTTATAATCAGACCAGCCCCTGCAGTTACTAGCATGTTCTGTTTGGATTCATACCTTAAATTAAAGTGAAAAAGGATTACTCTCACAGAAAAATTAAGAAACTGAACTCCTTAGCTGGTTATCATCTATAAGACCTAAATACATCGTAATGAATGTCATGCTCTAATTTAGCTTTTAAGCACAAAAAGCCCATGATCAATGGTTGTCTTGTGTCACAGGGTCTATCTTGCATGCGAAACACCTTAATTTATATTGTTGTAGTGACATGCACACCATAAATTTACCACCAAATTATTGAGTATCTAATACTTTAGGAGGAACATTCCTTGAAATTAGGTCCAGTATTCCAGCCAATGAATGATACCCAATGCTGATCATGATAACTATATGAAATTTAGCATGCTCCCAATGACATAAACATACATATAATTACTTTCGGCAGTTGTGCATTTAATCATAAACAGGCCCATGAACAACAGTTATCATCTCACAATGTCTAGAATGCATCTCAGACACCTCTATGCATATTGCTATAGCAGGACAGATGCCACCAGCTTGACTTTCCACTGCAATAATTTAGGAGGAGAAGTCCACAAAACCAGGTCCCCTGTCCCTGCCAATGAGTGATGATCAATGCTGACGATGATACTTATGTGGAACTTAGTTTATTCTCCCTCATGAGCACTTAAACTTGTAGGTAATCAGTATCAGTGGTTGTGGATGTAAAGATTTGGTTTTTTAACATGAGAATGCAATTCAGTTTGGAAACAGTGGAGTTTTTCATAAATTCCTATTAGTTTCTGGTAGGCTGATGATACTCAGCTTAACATGTTTGTATATACACAAAATGGAACTGTCTGTCATGACTTGGAGATGGACCAGCTACAGGTAGCCATCTTAAGGGTCAAGCGTACCTATTCATCAGAAAGTTTAGTGGTAGCCCTCACAAGCCTGCCTATGGCAGGACTTTCTGTACCGGAGATGTCAGTCTTTCACCTTGTTCTGATGTCGTTTGTACATGTTCTTGGAGATCAATGAAACTGAGATTACTGCTTGTTAGATCAGCATTAGATGCTTTGCAGGCAGCTTAAAGTGTAACTTCATTTTCTATCATATGAAGGGGATAGCGTGGATGAATAATGGAGAAGGCACTATGGTCCATTGTCCTTTACCTTGTCTGCCTGATTATTCTTAAATCTTTTGTCAGTATTTTTGTTGGTTATACATTATTTTTGTTTTCACTTCTTTTGGCTTCATTGTTCTTTATCTAATATTCTATGTCAATTTATGTTGGAGTTTCTGGATTTCAATTAGCTTATTTTTCCTTTTCATGAATAATAAGTGAATAGTCCCTTGCTTTTATGTTTAGAACTTATTATTTTGGAAACCCATTGCCATTTATGTGGCAGCATGTCCATGTTAACTAGATCATAGGTTCCAAGGGGTAAAATTTCAATACAATTTTGTGAATTCTCTAGTTATTTCATAATGGCACACCACCTTTCTTCTCAAATATGTGGACTGATTAAAATGCTGCGCATTGTTATTAGAGGGCCCATCTCCATATTATGTTGTGGCTTCTTCTTACATACCTATAGCTGATATAAATTTCTGTAAGTAGTTGATGTGTTATTAATTTGTTAATCCTTGGTTGCTAAACTATTTTACAATATCCAATTGAAGGCACATGTGGATTATGTTTCGAGATGCATTACAACTCTATTCTGCTGACCAGATTTCTTTTCCTGCTTTGTCTTGCATGTTTTGCTTGCCAAATTTAGGAGAAAGATTTATGATGAGTACAATGATGAAGAGGTGGAGTTGACAAAGGAGGAGATTAGAATTATCCGGAGATTGCTGAAGGGAAGGACTCCACATGCAGAAGTTGATCCATATGCGGTTTGTAGTCTGCCCTGCCATATACTGTAACTATGCTTGTAATCCAGCAAATGGAATCCACTTTTCAATTTATGTATGAATTGTATTAACACAGAATGCATTTCTGTATCATGTATATTACTCATTCAGCCCTACGTTGATTGGTTTGACTGGGAAGACAAAGGACATCCTCTCTCAAATGCACCAGAGCCAAAGAGACGATTCATTCCTTCCAAATGGGAACAGAAAAAGGTACGAGTCATTGCTTCTAATGTTTTATCTTATAGAAAAAGAGATTGGTCTGGGTGGAGCTTTAATTATTTTATGTTTTGAAGAATGTCAGCTATCAGCTAGCATTGTCTGCTTTGTAAACATTGATTTAGGGTATTACCTTCGGTAGGTAGTAGCAGAAGCAATTTATCATTATGCAGCATTTGCACTTTTCTCTTTTTCAAAACAACACGGCTCATGCTGTTTCTTTATTTATTGCTATTGTCATTGGGAATCAGCCTTTGTAGAGGCTATCCAGGCAATTTAATCACCAGCCAACATTATAATGTCATAAAAATCAATAACAATAAGAAATATAACATGTGATTTTGATTTAATGTGGTGTCCTTGAAATAATTATCAGTAGATTAATAATTTTGTCAGTATGGTCTAGAAATATCTTTTGATAGAACAACACATGTTTTAAAGTCAAGAATCATTTTGATCACCATTGTTATTGATAACCTGTATTTTTGATAAATTTTATTGATGACCTCGATATCTAAGATCATTATTAATAGCAGTTATGCATTTATATTTCTCGCTCAGTTGCTTCGGAATTTTTTTTGTCTATTTCAATGTAATGGTTCAATTAATTAATATGATCAAGTATCAGCATCTTTTCTTTCTATGGATGCGGTAATCATTGTTATAAAGCCAGATTTGAGTAAACCCTTTACAATACATGCATTCAAGCAAGTTCAAAAGAGTTTCTAACAAAGGAGGTAACAACATTAGTGGATATCATGTGAATGGACTTGTAGTTTTGGAAAGAATTCTGCTTTTTTTCCTAGCTAAATCTGTTTGTCACCTGAAATCTTTTAATAATGGGTGCTACATACCAGAGTAGTTAATTTTATCCCTTAAAATATATTAGCTAAAGATTTGAATCATAGAGGAATGCCATTCCAATATAATCTGAATTCAGGGATGAGCAGTCTGTGGATAATATTCCATGGATTGAACTGCTGGGCAATTAAGAGGGTTGAAACCCAAGATGAGCATTGTAAGCTTGAGAATACTGAGTGGATTGTGTTTGATAGGGAAGAATGAAGTTCAGACCGGTCTTAATTTTGGCAACTTAAAATTCTGCCGATGGAGTCTAAAGTGATTCAAACAGAAAACTGGTTGAGATAGTGTACCAATGTGCAGTGAAGTCTTGATGAGGCCTCCTATGAAACAGGTTGAAGATTGTGAGGAAGGTTGCCACAATAATGGAAGAGCAAAGAAAGTTTATGGAAATGCCTGTCAAGAAAAATCTTTAAGAGGACCAAGTTACTAGGGTAAGTGGTGAAGAGGCCTTCTATGAAACAGGTTTAAGATTGTGAGGAAGGTTGAAACAATAATGGAAGAGTGGAGAAAAGTTAAATGGAAATGGCTGTCAAGAAAGATCTTTAAAATGACTGAGTATATATCCTTTTAGTAGCGTAAATGATGAAGGACAGAGGAAGACTCCATATGACAGATGTAGATGGAAGGGAAGGCTTTTGGTTATCTTGATATCTACTATAGAACAAATTTTTGCTGCTTCAAAGCAGAGTATATGAGAGAAAGGGAGAGATGGAAGAGATGCCAAATAGTAAATTGTGACTTCGTACTGACTATTGAAATTCAAAGTAATCATAACCAAAAAAAATTGTGAGTATTAGATGCGCTATAGTTTGCTCTGCATTACTTTTTATTTCCAAGAGAATCTATATGTTGTTCTTGTCTAGTATCTTCATTTCCTGCCTTCTCATCTTGTTTCCTGTTAGTTTAAGGATTGAAAAGCAATCTACTTTTTAATTTTTTTCCTACCAAATTCTTTGGTGACTTGGAACCTGTAGGATTTGAATGCCCTGATTTTTCTTTGATGAAAAGACACTGTTGTAACTTTCAATTTCTTCAGCACCAGGAATTCTGTTCTTTAATAATTGGTTTAACCATTAACTGTTGGACATTTTATTAAAAATATTAGTTGCATGAAAACCTTTTGAAAAGATTAAGTTTACCGATTTTTTCTCAACCATGATGGCGAACTCCATTGACCATTTTCATGGTGTTTTTTGGTTCTGGCTTAGGTTGTTCAATATGTCAGAGCCATTCGCAAGGGCCTGATTAAGTTTGACAAACCAAAGGAAGAGCCTCGCTTTTATTTATTGTGGGGAGATGATTCTAGTGTGGCAGAGAACAAACGGCATGGTTTGAGTTATATTCCTGCACCGAAACCAAAACTGGCAGGTATTGTATTTTTATTTTCACTTTTATAAATTGTAAGGTTAACTGGAGGGGGTCGAAGCTTTGTTGCTAAAAGTTTTCTGACTCTGTTTAGATTTTTAATTTTAGTTAATCACTTAATGTTTATATTTTAGTTTTGTAAATATTATCCACTGAAACATGGTTATTGGAATATTTGGTTTATGCTGTGTTTCTATGTACTACAAATTATCTGTAATGGGGTTCTTTGATATTTGAAATTGCTGAGGTACTTTCCACTGTCAGGTCATGAAGAGTCGTACAACCCTTCTATAGAATACATCCCTACTCAAGAGGAGATCAATTCATACCAGCTCATGTATGAGGAAGACCGTCCTAAATATATTCCAAGAAGGTGCTTTTGGGCTTGTTGGTGGTTTCATGTTTATGCAGTATTATTCAATTAGGTCAAAACATTTTGATCCAAGTGATGAATATGTAACAGGTACGAGTCCCTTAGGAGCGTACCTGCTTATGAGAATTCTCTTAAAGAAGGATTTGATAGATGTTTGGACTTGTATTTGTGCCCTAGAACTCGCAAAAAACGTGTAAGTTGTCCAATTTGATATATAAAGAACAAGTTAACTCCTCTCTCTCTCTCTCTCTCTCTGATGTTGAAATCTTTCTGCCAAATGTTGTTTCACTCCCTGCTGTTATTTTCCGAAGCATCTACATTTTATAGATATTTTCTGAACTTTATACACTGAAATTAATTGGCTTTAATTGCACAGATTAACATTGATCCCGAGTCTTTAAAGCCCAAGCTACCTAGTAAGAAAGATTTGAAGCCTTATCCCTTGACATGCTATCTCGAGTATAGAGGCCACAGTGGTCCTGTCAATTCGATTTCAATTGAAGTATCTGGGCAGTGGATAGCATCTGGTTTGTTGTTAATTGCCTTTTTTTAAAATTTTTTTTCATGTTCCATGCTATTATTTTATTAAGATACCTTTTCTTCCTTTTTTGTACCTTTCTTAATTTGCAATTATGGCATTCGTCTGAAGGATCAACTGACGGAACGGTACGTCTTTGGGAGGTTGAAACTGGTCGCTGCCTTAGAGTCTGGGATGTTGGTGAAGCTGTGCAGCACCTTGCATGGAATCCTTTGCCTGAGCTTCCAATCTTGGCAGTTTCTGCGTAAGTCAGATTCCATTTTTAAGTCGTATGTTACATTTTATGCAATGTCTTTATGTTGTTTCTAATTGTAGTGGTACCTTCATTGTAGGGGGCATAAGGTGCATCTGTTGAACACAGGACTAGGAGATGCAGAAGAAAGATGTGTATTAAAGAGCTCCTCCATGTTGAGGAAGTGTTAACTGATGATGCTGGTCAGTTAATTTCGTACCTACATCATCTTCTGCTTCTTATATATGTTTATTCACAATAGGGTTAAATGCTTCAGGAAATAGTGTAGCTGCTGTGAGTTGGGTTCAACATAAAAAGCATGATGGCATCACGTTGGAGCATCTTAAGGTAACTTGTTATATCTTTTATCCAGTCCTTGCAAACTTGCATTTCAAGTGATCAAAAAATAAAACGCCTAGGCACCTGCCTGTATGCCTGCATTTAACATAAATCTTTGAGTTTAAAGGATAAGATCAATTTATGAGTTGCTATGAATGTTGTCAAGTGGGCACTTTTTATGTTTAAATTTTTAGAGTACAGTTATTTTATTCAAATCTCCTTATTTCTTTATTATTATTATTATTATTATTATTTGCATGGGACTGCCATGCCCCCTGGGTCCCTGCCTGCATACACACCTAGCGTGCAGGCACTAGGCAGTCCCCTGGTAGCTATTTGCTGCCTCTAGTCTCTTTAAGCATCGATTTATCTAATTAACCATCTCATTATTACAGCCCAACTCAACAAATAATTGATGCTGCTGCTTGCATTGTTTCTTTTGCTTTACAGACCGTGTCAACAGTTGAATGGCATCGTAAAGGAGACTATTTCAGTACAGTAATGCCAAGTGATATCCTTATGATAGATATGCGTTTGTTCATCTCTATTTCTAACCTCTTTTGAATTAATTTCTCACTCTTTGTTTTGTGATGTAAGCATCACATCCATAGTCTGGAATGCTTTGAAGTACTGTGTAATGCTTGCTTTTCACATCTTTGACCTTGTAGATTTGTTTGCTAACAGGCCCAGACAAAATCCGGAGCATGAACTAGATCTTACGATGTTTGGACTCAGGCCTAGAATTTGGTCCCAACCCAACTTAATTGCGGATCGAGCTGGCTACTTACATCTTTTTTAAAAAAATTGCCTATTGGGTCAAATGAAGCTGGAGACATCCAGTTTGACTTGGACTTTTGAAAAACGGAGAAATTCCAAATGAGAAACTTGGATAAGCTTAAGGTGGTATAGGAAATTTACGTAGATATATTCTTGATCATTATCTACAATGATTTGACTAGAATCAAAGTATCGGGTGTTTTGGATGTCTCTTACCTATGCATCAGTGAATATAAATTGGAGAACTTTAATAGTATGCTAAGATGCTTTGATTTTATTGTTATTTTAGAAGAATGCAAGTCAATTAAATCTTGGTCTTAAGATGTATCAGTCAAGACAGTAGTTCAGGTTCTTGAAGTATATGTTTATGATGTAATTAAGCTCCCTTACTATAATGCAACTGTCCATCTTGTGTCCTCTTGATGCATGGTAAGAGGCCTCTGAATACTTGATGTTTGGCTTCTAGGCAATTTAGACATTGCAAGTCATGATAATTACTGTATTAAATTTGGTTTTAAGATGCACCGGTCAAGACAGTTATTCGGTTTCTTGAATTATATGTCTTATGATGTAATGAAGCTCACTAACTATATTGCAACTGTCCATCTTGTGCCCACTTGATGCATGGTAAGAGACTTTTAAAGTACTTGTTTTTTGGCTTTTAGGTACTTTAAACATTGCAAGTTACAATAATTAGTGCAAATCATTTTTTTTTTTGTTTTTGAAGGCCTATCATTAATTTATTAATAGTAATTGATGCCAAGTATTCCCACCCACCCCCTCCTCTCTCTCTCTCTCTCTTTGTGCATGCATGCATATCGTCCACTCCCTCTCTACTGTAGATATTTCCAGAAGTTCTTTGTTTAATATGTTCTTCATGATTCTGGTTTCATACATAAGAGGAGATTTAGTTAATTGAAATATCATAAAACAAGATGCATCAAATGGAGAAAGGCTTCAGAACTTTTCTGTTCCTCAAGTTTTATTTAGTGTCTTCATGATTTTCACCACCTTAGCTTAATCATATAATAAATACTGACAAGTATATTTCAAACTGGGTAGAAATGCTGTGGAATTTCTTGTATACAGATGTAGTTGTGTAAGTTTTCTTTACTGCTGGCTTGTTTATGTGCATACATCGTCTTGACATAATCTAGGATGCCTAAATATCTCTATCTCACATCCATGTTTGTTGCAATATTTCTTTAACATATGAAAGGATAAAGAAATTGATGAAATTATGTTAAGTAAGATTGATTTGTAGATAAATATAGATGAAACCTTATGATGTTATGATATGTTTGATTAGCTATTAAAGTGAAATCAGAACTTCAGAGGAATTTGTTAAGTCTAACTTAATGCATGAATTAAAATCTTGGGTAGCGCGATCTTATATATAAAATGAGCATACCTACAGAAAGCATATCGAGATGGCAGTGTAATAATGCTAGGAAGTACAGAGTTTGAAGTAAATGCGAGAAGGGTAAATGTAAGTTCAAGTTAGTATCTTCGATTATATCATTTAATGACTGAGAATTAGTAATATAATAGAAACAGGGAGAAAAGCCTTAGATTCCTTTCACCCCGTGTGTAATGTTATCAAACTATAAATGTCATAGATACTTTTGAAGGCCCTTGGCACATAATGTACATAGTTTTTTAGAAAATATGGAACATAACCATCTAGTTGCATAGTGAGGAACTGTGATGTTCACAGGTTAACATGGTTTAGTCATGGTTTGCTGTACTGCCCCATGCCATCCGGAATGGGGCATACCATATCATAACGGTACGCTATACCATCCCATACTGACACTATCATACCATACCGTATTGTATACGGACACTATAATAGGATTTTACCGGCATATGGGGTTTGATACTGAGATGACAAACTTTGTTTAGTCTTCTCCATAAAATAGCCGTGTCATGTGCACTCGAAGTCTCATATCCATTTTCTTTGTCTATGAAAAATTCTGTGCAGAAGGTATGAGATTATGCTTTGTGGGATATTTCACATGCTTTTTTCTCTTTGTAAGTACTACTCCTTGACCAATTATGCACGTGATTCAAGAGCGGTATTGATACACCAACTATCCAAGAAACATACAGCAAATCCTATCAAGAAGTTGCGTGCGCCCGCAGTTTCAGCAGTTTTCCATCCAACACGTCCCTTTTCTTGTCTCAACAAAGAAAAATGTTCGTGTTTATGATCTTTCTAAAAATAAACTAATTAAGAAGCTTGATCCTGGTCTTCGTGAGGTTTCTTCAATTGCTATTCATCCTGGAGGTAAGTAACAATTATTTGTTCAATATGTCTTCCTGATAAAATAAAATTGGTTAGTCCAGTTTCTCGTATGCTTATGACATGAGTAAACCATTAAGTAATTGTGGCTCGCAGGTGATAACGTAATTGTGGGGAGCAAAGAAGGAAAATGTGCTGGTTTGATATGGACCTATCATCTCAACCATACAAAAGATTGCCGTATGTCACAAACTCTTGGTTGCAAATAAATGTCTAGTTATTTTCATTCTCTCCTTGTCCTTTAACTTAAGTCATTCATTTAAAAATGCTGATCTTTGCATTTGCCTTTTCTTATTTACTTTCTGCAATATCAATGGCATAAAGATTTTAGTTCCTTATTTTAGAGGTGGATACAGGCAAATGTTTGTGCCTCTCAGTTTATTAGTACAACTTGGTGAGGTGTGTAAGGAATTTGAACTGGGTGGCAAAAGGATAGCACATGCACTTAGGGACAGGGCTTTAATGCTTGAAACAATTCATGTCATGCTCTATTCTGTTAGTTTATTTTAGCTCATTCTGTGAATTTTTCCACAAAAGTGGTGATCCTGGCATCATAGTAACAATATTATATAAATCATATTATAATTGTTTATTTTTTGATTTCAGTAGCCAAAAGAATATCCTGAACTACATAAAACCATATTGTTTATGACTTGTTCGGCAATTCATGAAATTTATGAATTACTCATATATTACTCATGCCTTAATCATAGGATACTCATGGATTACATCCAAGGTTTCAAATTTCTAGGCACCGGGGTGTGTAGATGGCTGGTCAGTATGATATGTGTCATATCGAGAAAGGATACTGACTGGTATGCTTTGGCATGCCCAGTATGCCTTGGTAGTACTTTAGCATTCATTTTTTAGACCTTATTTTAATGCTTTACTGGAAATCAGTGAATTAGTGGATGATAATCGCAATTATAGTGAATTCAAGACAAAATAGTCAACTACCAGTACTGACTTGACATACATACACAAAGAATACACTCGTTATATCATTAACAATAATGGTCATAGTTCTGAAATAGAAATGTAATCCCTCACCTTAGTGCCACATCGAGTTTTTGGCATGCTTGTATACATTTAGAAACCCAACATGTACATAGAGGAACACACACACACACACACAACACATACATCTATCTGTTTGTAATACTGGAATATAAATATTTTTTGGACGCTTAAGTGTTTTTAGTGTCAGAGATGTTTTAAAGATCAAGATAAATGATTTTGCTTCTTGGGCGGTTTTATCGGTGTTTGGTAAAATAAATTTATGAGCCTTCAAAATTTGAGAAATATCATGTCATTTAAAAGTTGAGGTTTTGACCAAACTCAAAAAATCGAACTCAAGCTGAAAAATCTACTTTTTATTCTCATGGAATTTGAAATTTGATTACTTTTTCAAACTCAAATAAGGGGTCGTTTATATTTTACATGTAATATCTTAACTAAATGAACATTTATTAAATGGTATTCATGTAAATAAGTTGTTATTTAATGGTCTGTCCGCTAACAATTTCCTTCTTGTTTTTTTCCTACTTTCAAAGGATGGAAAACATTCAAAAAGGTCTTAAAAGGCTGATTGGTACAGGTTCAAGTCCAATCTGCCGCAATCCAGTGTGATCTGGGTGGTTTGGGCCTAGTTCAGCTAAACGGGGGTATACCAGCCTTGGTTGGTACTGTACTGGCTAGTGTGGAAATGGTGTTTTGGAATTTAAATCCTTGATTACATGTGAATGGTGTGATAAGTTGTTAGTCTGGTGTTATTCTTTGTGGTTGCCCTCCTGCATGCTTGTTTTTGCATGAATTGGTATGCAATTATTTCCTAAGGCTAAGCATTTTCAACTAGCTATGTTATTCCTGATCCAAACATGTGACATGCTTATGTTTAACCCGTTTTTTGCCCAAATATCTGTGTTGTTTTCTTCTGATTGTGTGGTATTATGTCGATTTCTGTTACATCTTATGCATCTTCTGGTTCAAAAATTTACAGGGCTCACCCTAAGGATATAACAAATGTTGCTTTTCATCGTTCATACCCTCTCTTTGCCTCATGTTCTGATGACTGCACGGCATATGTGTTTCATGGCATGGTCTATTCAGATCTTAACCAGAATCCTCTTATTGTTCCATTGGAAATTCTCCATGGCCATACAAGCTCAAATGGTAGAGGTCAGTGTTATGTTCCAATTTCTTCATTCACTTGCTAGTTGGTGTCTATTTGGTGAATAAATCTCGGGTAAGAATTAGGTGCACCAGATATCTCTTTTTGGAATGGTATGGGAATTAGTACTGTGAAGCTATCTGCACAGAGTTTTCTTCAGTGGATGTCCACGTATCTGGTTTGTCTTTATATTTCAATAGAGATTTATGAGTCAGACAATTTCACTGGTAAAACATAGGTTACATATAGTTACATATGATTCTTGGTGGATCAGTGTTTCTGCAACTTGAAGTGTGTTTTGGGCACCGACTTGGGTCACTTCTTGTTCCTGTTTAATCATCATTTTATCATTTTGGCAGTAATAATAGTCATCTGAGATGCTGTACTTGAAAATCGGAGACCACTAAGTAGTACAAAAGATTACTTGGTGCAATCATTTGCAGTTATTTTCAGATTACTTGGTGCAATCATTTGCAGTTATGTTAATTGTTACCAACTGGTGTAACTGGAAAAGAATCAGATGAACTATGTTAATTTATGAAGCGAGATTTTCTTATGCATGAAAGATAAGCGAACCTAATGTGTACCTGGAAACCAATAGTAATAGAGGGGTTAATACCTTAACAAACGAGTGTCATGTTGGCTACATACGGCCGATGTTATGAATCCTGCCTCATCTTGGGGTGTCACTTGCAGTGTTGCATGGACACCAGATAATTGGAGTCAGCCAAGTATCAAGTGGTTGACTCAGGAAGAAAGAGTGAAAAAGGAGATATGGGGTTACATAGGATAGGGTATAATTTTAAGTAATTATTATTTTATGTTTAAATATTTGTTTGTGCAAATATAAAACATTAAAAATACATTGCTTGTCAAGGTCTTTCACAATATATATATATATATATATATATATATATATA
>KE504660.1:1640998-1655022 GCA_000441515.1 Elaeis oleifera
GTATAAGGAGGATGCATTCAATAATTCTTATGTGAATATAATCAAATAAATTAGAAAATAAAATATTTTTAAGAAGCTTAAAAATTATCCCAACCCATAAAAATTTTTCGAATGCTCTGCAACAGTATTTATCTTTTGAAAGACATCTTGTTGCATTTATCTTTTGAAAGACATCTTTCTTTTGGAAGACATCTTTGATCGTATACACATGACAACCCAATGACAGAATAGATAATCTTTTAAAAGGGGGTGAGTATGATGGTCAGCCTCCAGATTTTGTTTGACATTTTTGACATAAAATCTCAGTCCAAACAGCACGGAGCTCCATCTTAGATGCCGTAGATGTGAAGAGATAGCTTCTTCCAACAGCCATCGATCTGGAGTCAAATATGTGGATCACGAAGTAGGCTCCATCCTATTTGTCTCGAATGCTGTCATCAAAATTGATCTTCAGATATTTCGGAAGAGATGGCTCCCAAGCGATAAATGCTCAAGGGCTTGTTAAAGAATCATTGGAAGCTACTATATCCCACGGCCAGAAAGATGGTAGGAGGTCATAAAGCCCGCCCCAGAGACATCGTGTATTGTGTACATATGCAAGGAAATATGTTGGCTTTCTCGTCAAATCAAATTAGGAGAATCCATGACCAAATACAATTTCTGTTGTCCCATTAAAAGAAAAAATGATTTGAAAAAATAAATGAATTTGTTTTCGCCATTCCTGACTTCAGCCTCCTTTCTTGCCAATGAAGGTAAGAATGGTTGGAATAATGCCATTATGTAATGGTGCCGATGTGTTTTTCTGGATTTGAGTTGCCGGTTTCAATGGTACCCTAACCTTCAGCAAGCAGCATTGAAACACCCACAAGAGAAACAGTCACAACCGAACCGAATTACCAGTCCCAACCACACTGTAGCTCTCCGGTTCTTTTACACCGACGTTCCTAAATTCAAGATCACCAAAAGTTGTCACCAAAAAAGATCACCAAAAGTCCCGGCAGGAACACTCGCCATCTTTGAAATGGTGGAACCTGTTCTTATCTCTCATTATGATATCCCTTCCAAGTGCTCTGGAGACATACTTAGAGAACGTATGACAGTCATTGCAGACCCTCAGGTTCTTCATGATCCTTATTGGAGTCCCAGCACTCTTCATCCTGGTGAGACTAAATGCAATGGCAAGCTTCTCACTGTGAGTCCGGACTGCAGCCTCTTTCTCCTCGGACTCCACATCATGAAGCACAACTCCAGTAACCGGCTCATAACCCATTCCTCGTAGCACCGTAGTTACCTCATCCAACTTCTTGTATATCTCCTTCCACTGACCGTGCGATCCTTCATGGAATAAATAAACCTCTCCATCCAACTCCACAGAGCTATAAGCTGCCACTTTCCTCACATGACTCCCTCTCATATTCTCCCTTACCTTCTCAACATCATCCCACCTCCCAGAAGCTGCATAGATGTTCGAAAGAAGCACATGATATGAAGGTATCCCAGGAGCCAATCTAAAGACCTCGTCTGCAGCAAGCTGGCCCAGCTCCAAGTCATGATAAATTGTGCAAGCCCCTAGCAAAGCACCCAACGCCGGCGTCTGGCTCGATGGGCATACTCTTGATAAAGTTATAGGCCTCCTCCAGATGCCCTGAACGGCCAAGAAGATCGACCATCGACGCATAGTGTTCGACTTTTGGATCCAACATGCGGCTGAATACTCCTTCCTTCCCAACCAAACCGGCATGGCTGCACGCGGAGAGAACGGCGAGGTACGTCACATGGTTCGGCTGCACCCCTTCATCCTGCATCCGAGAGAAGAGAGACAATGCTCTCTGGCTATCACCATTCACCGCATACCCTCCGATCATGGTACTCCAAGAAACAATACTTCTCTGCTGCATCTCGCCAAATAGCTTGCTGGCCTCTTCCATGCTGCCGCATTTCGCGTACATGTCAAGGAGAGCATTGTCAACGAAGACATTGCTGTCCAGCATCTCCTCTTTGATGCGCCTGTGAAGCCTCCTGCCCCGTTCCAAGCACCCCAAATAAGCGCAGGATGAAATGGCACTCACTAGAGTGATGGAATCGGGCTTCATTCCAGCTGACTCCATTCGGTGAAGAGTCTAAGAGCCTTATCTGCATGACCGTTCTGCGTGAAAGAACTGATCAACGCATTCCATGCAACTAAGTCTTTGCTGCCACTGCTCATGCTTTCGAATATATTCTCCGCCGAATCGCAAGCGCCCAGCTTTGCATACATGATCATTAACTCAGTCTGGACAATGGCATCATTGACGAGCCTAAATTTGATGACGAGCGAATGGATCGCCATCCCAAGCCAGACGTCGAGCAGGTCGGCGCAGGCTTTGAGCACGAAGGAAGGTGAAGTTATCGGGGCGGACGCCGAAGCGGCGCATGTCGTGGTACAGAGCGATGGCGTCGCCGGGGAGGTTGGTCCTGGCGTAGGCACGGATGAGGGTGTTCCAGAGGAAGACGCGGGGCTTATGCATATCGTCGAACAGGTGGCGGGCGTACGACATGTCGGGAATGGAGATGAGGGAGAGGAGGAGCTGGGTGAGGAGGCTGTTCTTGTGGGAGAGACCGGTGGTGAGGAGGAGCGCATGGATTTGCTTGAGATGGGGCCGGCTCGAGGCGGACCGGAGGAGGACGGCGAAGCCGGCTTGGTCGTGGGCGGCGGCGGCGGCGAGGTGTGGAGGGAGCGAAGGAGGTGAGTGTGCAAATATTGATAGGTGAGGTACCTCTAGCTATCATCACTATTTTATTCCTCCGATTGAAATGTTTAGAGGCTTTGAATCAAAGCTAAAACAAACACTCGGGAGTTAAAAGCTCGGGTCAAGTTCTTCAATTATCAAGCGCAAGCCTGAGTTCCCCAAACCCGGTTCGACTTCTAAGCTCTTTGGCAACATTTTTTATTGGTTATAGAAGCAAATTGCTTTGCTATATCCATCAGAGATAAATCAACCAACTTGGCTCGTTCTGAAAATAAATGCATGGAATATGTTTAAAGGGTGTTTTTACGAAAGATTTACCTCTTTCTGGTTATTTGATATAGTCCTTGTGAAAAATATCCAAATAAATCCGTGCTTTAGTACCCAAATTAGCATATGTTTTCCAGCATCAGTACATATGGTGTTAGAATTAATGTATACAGTGACAAAGGAGCACATAAGCAGTGATTTGAATACTTAGAATATATAATGGAATATGCTACAACGATTTAAAATACAAACTTTTCTACAGCACAAAAGAAAATTTATATGGTCATGCGAACTACTTTTTGTCTAAAAACAAAGACTAATTAAAAATTCAAAATGAAATAAAATTCCTAATTAAAAAGTCTTAGCCGGTACATAATAAAATCACTTCTCCAGTAGCATCTCAGGAAATAATAATAATAAAAATTATATTTACCACATCGGTGAGTGCTTGATACCTATGGAAGGCTTGGCGAACGCCAAGTTGCACTGCTAGAATACCAGCCAAAAAGTGTCTGTAGGACACGAGCTCTGTTGGTCCAAAATTAACACGCAAGCGGAAGACTGATTCAGATCTCTTACACGTGCCCCTTTTTTAGGACAGATGG
This sequence comes from Elaeis oleifera, assembly GCA_000441515.1. NCBI lineage: Eukaryota > Viridiplantae > Streptophyta > Magnoliopsida > Arecales > Arecaceae > Elaeis > Elaeis oleifera. Next base: position 1,644,600 of record KE504660.1, read on the forward strand.
AAGCCAAAGCAGCCAGGCTTGTGTCTCCGTTCTCATGTCCTACTTCGGTGCTCAAGAAGAAAGACGAGCCAAGAGAGAGCTAGCCGGCCGAGTGCCCGGCAGTCTCCAATGGCGAGCACCATCGTTGATCCGCATGACAAGATGAGGGGTAGAGACGCTGGGCAAGTGGATCGAGTACCATAGGCAATTATTTTTCCATGCATCATATAAGCTTGATGATTTTCTCAGGAATTAACTGGGAAATTCCACTGATAGAAGATTATTTGTCCAAGTATTTTTTTATTGTAATAGTATCACAACATGTTAAAATTTTAAAATAATATGCTGATTCCACTAGAATCATATACTATGGCAGAGGGTCGTTGGTTATTGTATACTACAAGTACTTATTTAACTCTTTTCATCAAGAGCTTTGTTGCTATGTGCCTTTGCTTTCTGCTTCTTCTTTTTTGTCTTATTTTAATTTGATGATCTGGTGGAAAAAGATGGTTCTCTCAACTCACATGTCAGGTGTGTCCGGGCCAAGGGAGAGGAGGCACCCGAGTGCGAGAAGTTTGCTCGTTACTACCGATCTCTGTCCTTCTGAATTGAATAGGTGTGAGCAATTGCTGGAGCTGCACCTGCTTCTATATATATTATCTTACCCTCTTTTTCTCTGCCTGGACGCGCCCTTACTTGTTATTGCGCTGATTTTGGGTGCAGATCGAGAAATGGAACGAGCAGAGGGAGAAGGGAATATTTCCGGGTCCCCTTTGAAACACAATAGAGTCGAATAATATGTGGAAGTTCTGCTCCATGTCTGATCTCTAGCTAAGTTTGTATAATAGTTTTTGGAATAGTTTGGGTCCTGTAATGTCAGTATAATTAGTACGTCGGGCATATCGTTGGCTTGCTTGACTGCAATATATATCCTTCGCTTACGTAGTTCTATAACAGGGCAATTAGTGAACTAGGTTGATTTGAGGACAGAAATTACTTGATCGAGTTTAGTGTTTCAGTCAAAGTAGGATCCAGCATATCCTTTGCTTGCTAGCTTTTTCCAGAGGGACGTGAGGAGAGGACGAGAACGGCATGTTTCCCGTTCTAAGCCTAAACCAAATCTAAAGAAGTTGGTTGGTTATAAGTCCTAAACTATAAGCCAACCTCTGATCAAGTTGGAAATAAACGATCCAATCGGACTCAACAAAAAAGGGTTCAAAAAGCTGATAGCAAACCACTATGCACAGAATATGCAGAAATACTGGGGCTCAATCTAGACCTAATTCACTAAGAGAAAAAACTGGTTTAAAGTTTTGGGCCAAAGCAAGTTTGGATCCGCGTGGGTTAGAGTGGGTTATGATCTGCATTGCATGGTTGCAGCTATAATTTCATTCTCTAGAATCTTGGCGGATGGACAGACGGTAGACCGAAGAAAAAAAAAAGGGGGGAAGAACAACATGTATATGAATTTTCCTGATCACAATGATATAAATGATACAATGCTACTTGAGCACTGTAGCATTGTAATGAGGACACCAACAATGTCAAGCGCGACAGGCAACAGAGAGCTCTCAATTCTCAAAGTCTGAAATTATTACCTTAAATTTTTCACAGATAATTATCTTTAGGATGCTGCTTTCTAGCACCGCTCTCCTCCGTGATAAGAATACCGGTTCCACGTTGTAGCCGCGGATTGGCACGGCACAGATGACAGGCAGATTCTGTATGCCAGCTTTCCAATCACCGCACTCCGATGCTCTAGAGTAGGGACGTGGCGATTTTTTTTCCCTCGTCTTTATAAAATGATCGATGGTACTCTAATCGTTGAGCTAAAGCTTGATGTGTTCCGGCCACCATGGGGAGGGTCGGACAGGCCAGGCCGTTCTTTCCTCAGCCCTATTCCGGACCACGGTCCGACATACTTGTTAGCCCAGCAGCAACCAAACTGAGGCGCCCTCGAGGTGATTCGCGCACGACGCTGGCAGTTCCTCGCACCATTTAAAGTGCCGTCGCCCGGCCGGCATCCACTTTTGTTGGTGAAATGGAGGGGCCAGAGACTATTCATTAATGGCATGAGTAAAAGTTTACAGAAATGACAACCCCATTACAAGATACCGACAAGAGAGATACAGGCCTCCTCCCGAGATATGGACAAACCCATGAGCAGAGGGTGCCAAAACAAAGCTATAATATAAAAGCCTCAGGTAAGAAGAAATAGAGGATAGACGGGACCATAGACCGGTTCTTGCGTCCAAGGAGGAACCATCCGTAAAGATCAAAACAGGGCCAAAACAGAGATTAGCTAAGGGCATGGAAACAATCTGAGAGAAGACCACGCCGATAAAATACTGAGCTCCAGTCGGCCGAAGGTGCAGCATGTCCTCAAAATCCGTCCCGCCGGCATCTACTTCAGTCCTATCAGTTTGAGCGACGGACCCGGCCACTTTCCCAATGATTAAGTTAATATTAACCAGTGAATAATCCCGTGTCCGGCTCGCCGGCATCCACTCACCTTGTCCCGATAGCTATAAAATAACGTGACCACAGATGGCAGCAACCAACATTCATGCGAAACCAACCACCACCACCGTCAATAATTAACACAGTACCAGGGCTAGATCATGAGGTCGGACGAATCCCCACCGTCTAATCTCCCGGCAAGCCCTCACATCCATCATTGTTGTGTTGCCTATAAATAAATAAGCAATCCTATAACGCCGGAAACTAGAAGAGTTCCGTGCCAGAGCTCCATAGTCCGGTAGCAGTAGTAGATCAGAGGAACAGATCCAGAGAGAGAATGAGGGAGATCTTGCACATCCAAGGGGCCAATGCGGGAACCAGATCGGCTCCAAGTTCTGGGAGGTCGTGTGCGAGGAGCACGGCATCGATCCCACCGGCCGGTACACCGGCAACTCGGCATTGCAGCTGGAGCGGGTGAACGTATACTACAACGAGGCCAGCGGCGGCGCTACGTCCCCGTGCGGTGCTCATGGACCTGGAGCCCGGCATCATGGACAGCGTCCGCGCTGGCTCCTACGGCCACTTCTTCCGCCCGACAACTTCGTCTATGGTCAGTCCGGCGCCGGCAACAACTGGGCCAAGGGCCACTACACCGAGGGCGCCGAGCTCATCGATTCCGTCCTGGACGTCGTTCGCAAAGAAGCCGAGAACTGCGACTGCCTCCAAGGTCTCTTCCTCTCCTTCCAGTTCAACTCCTCCGATTTAGTTGTGTGCGCTCTGTTTCTCAATCCTAGATCTCTTTGTATACAGGCTTCCAAGTGTGTCATTCGCTGGGGGTGGCACTGGATCTGGAATGGGCACCCTTCTTATCTCCAAGATCCGGGAAGAGTACCCGGACCGCATGATGCTCACCTTCTCGGTGTTCCCTCCCCCAAGGTCTCCGACACCGTGGTGGAGCCCTACAACGCCACCCTCTCTGTCCACCAGCTCGTCGAGAACGCCGACGAGTGCATGGTCCTCGACAATGAGGCCCTGTACGAGATCTGCTTCCGCACCCTCAAGCTCACCACTCCAAGCTGTAAGTCCTGTCAATACTGTTCGACGTCTCTCCCCAGGAGTCCCCTCCTGCTGACTGACAGATTTTTGTGCTTTCTCTTACGAACACCAGTTGGGACTTGAACCATTTGATCTCCGCCACCATGAGTGGAGTCACCTGCTGCCTTCGATTCCCCGGCCAGCTCAACTCCGACCTCCGGAAGCTCGCCGTCAATTTGATCCCTTTCCCCGTCTCCACTTCTTCATGGTGGGGTTTGCCCCCCTGACATCCCGCGGCTCGCAGCAGTACCAGGCGCTGACCGTCCCGGAGCTCACTCAGCAGATGTGGGATGCGAAGAACATGATGTGCGCCGCCGACCCCGCCACGGCCGCTACCTCACCGCCTCCGCCATGTTCCGGGGGAAGATGAGCACCAAGGAGGTGGACGAGCAGTTGATCCACGTCCAGAACAAGAACTCGTCCTACTTTGTGGAGTGGATCCCCAACAATGTGAAGTCGAGCGTGTGCGATATCCCTCCCAAGGGACTGTCAATGGCGTCGACCTTCATCGGGAACTCGACGTCGATCCAGGAGATGTTCCGTCGGGTGAGCGAGCAGTTCACGGCCATGTTTAGGAGGAAGGCCTTCTTGCATTGGTATACAGGGGAAGGAATGGATGAGATGGAATTCACTGAGGCTGAGAACAACATGAATGATTGGTTTCGGAGTATCAGCAGTATCAGGATGCAACCGCCGAAGAGGAGGTTGACTATGAGGACGAGGAAGAAGAAGTGCTGCATGACAACTGAGGAACAGATAGAGAGATTGGTCATATGATTGTGGTCCTATAGGTTTTCTAGCTTTGTGGTGAGCTCCTGTTTCAGTGTCCTCCTTGTGTGTATATTTTGGCCTGTTGCGTGGTTATGGACTGCCGCACTTGCTTTGTTCCTTTGTTTCGCTACTATTAGTCATTTACGTTATCTAGCATGATGTTGTCCGGTGAATTGAGGTGCTTCTACAGTGGGAACTCTGAGTGCTTTCTTTCATTTGATCAGTAATGAAGCCGGTGTTGCATTCTTGTTCTGGAGTCTAATTAATTAGTTGGCTTTCCTTTTTTCTTTTCTTAATTTTCAGATGATTTTTTTTGTAGTGACCACGGGTATATTTTATTGACGCAATGTTGGTGTCGCTTGGGAGATTGTGGATTACCACTGAGTTTACTTTAAAAGATATTATTATTGGAACACCTGGTGTGCCAACTTCTCCTGTGGCAGATAAGCCAAGACAACGCGGGAGGCCCCTCTTGAGCATAGCATTGTTGACAAGCAAGGTAGAATAAGCAAATCATAAAGTGATGCTGCAGCAACTATTAGCTGGCCATTGCAATCGTCCGCCAGTGGTCCACCCACCGCGTGACAAGCCCGTGAGAGAATTTATATATTCAAATAGAAAAATTATTTGTACGCCACCCACAGCGTAGTAAATCCGATGCAGAGTGCATCGCTTTATATTTATATAGCTATTATTTTCAATACGCATATAATACCTACAATTTATTTTTTATTAAAATATTGAATAATAAAATATCTCTATTTTTAAAAAATTATGACATCCTGTGATATGTTATGATTTTTTACACACAAGATGGCATAATATGGTCCAGGATATCATAATATGGGTCAGAATATTATAATATAAACATGATATTTTTATTAAATCATTTTTCAATGCGCATCTAATACCTGTAATTTCATTTTTTCGTTTGAAAATTCTGAATGATGAAAATACCGATGCTCTTTAGAAAAAATTATGACATCTTATGGTATATTACGATATCCTGCATCAAAATTACGATTTTCTGCATGCAAGATGTCATAATGTGAATATTAAATATTATAATTTTTTTAAAAATAAAATATTTCGTCATTCAAAATTTTAAATAAAAATTATAAATATTAAATATATAATGAAAAGTGATGACTATATAGATCAATCACATAAAATGATGTACCTTACGTCGAATTTTCTATATTGCCCATCGTGCATAAAAAATTTCACATTCAAACAACCAACTTGGCATCGCTGCAACCAACCTGATGTTTAGAGTTATAGTTCAGGAGGAGTTGCAGTTCAAACCCAATGATCCAAGGGGATAGCCTACCCTGCGCCAGTAACATCTGAACAAGTAATAGTTACAAGTATTTTAAATTTGGGATAGGCTTACTTCACTGGAACAACTTCAATCCTAAAATCATATACATGAACTAGTGACCAGATGTTGTAGAGTTGTCGAATGGTGACTTTTGTTGATAAGATTGGAAAATAAAATTAGTTAAAGAATTTAGAAATGGTAGTCCCAAAACTTGATAGCAGAGACATTTAACAACAAAGGGTGCCAGCGTGCTGCGACATTGGAATTTGGAAGGCACGCCACTACCCAATAATTTCTCCGAGTCCAAATACTGAGGATTCACCACCAGAGGCATCGGCAATCAAAGTTCTCCATGCAAGAGACTGCAAGAATACTCATCAAGTGAATGTTTATCGTGCACAGACACTACGGTTTTGGGGTAGACTAGATTGGAGTAGGCATGCTGCATGGTGTTTAATTTGATAACTTATTAGTGATTGGCAACTTGGCATTATAGATCTTACCCATAACCCTTCTCTCTACCTAGAGAGAGGGTCAAAAGAGAGGAGAAAGAAAAAGGTAACAGAAGGGGAATTACTTGTCAAAAATAAAGAAAAACAAGTCGAATTCTCTAGTTTCACCAAATTTAATTATGCCATGCAATCCCTTAAAGGGAACTTGATCTTTACTCCAGTCCCTGGCATGCATCAATTACACTCATAACCTCCCTCTGTAGTAGTTTAGTGATCACATTGGTTGGGCCTGATACAGTTGGATCATGGATAATTTAAAGTTTTTTCTTCACTTTCTTTGTTTCAAAGTAACGCATACTACCATATCTTTAATATTTTCTTCTGGACAATACATCCTATTATATATTTAATATTTTTTATCATCTTCTAATTAATAAATTATTCATGATCCGTTGTGAACAAGATCCAACCAATAATTTTTTGCCCGTTGTGCCGTTTGTAACTTTGGTGAGAACACTAGCTTTAAATGTGAAACGGACCTTGAATTCATGCCCGGGCCAAGGTACAATGAAACTGTCCGATGAGTGCCTAATTAACCCAGTCCATGGCCCTCACGGTACGGTCGATGGCCGTTGCAGGCTTGCAGCCCCACAGCAGCCTTTTACCACTTATCCAGTGGTTGTGTGCGTCATGTGGTTCATAAAAGATAAGGGATAGAATTGTGGCTGCGGTGTCGCTTCCGGCGGGAGGATGCAATTGGTTGCATTCCCCTAGGGCTTCTCCTCCTATCCTTGATCAGCCCCGAAGGGCGCCCATGGCTACCTTCTTTACATCCCCCACTTTCCTCACTAAACCACTCACAAAACCCCAGCTCCGGTGCTCGCAGGCACCGCGCAACCCACCTCCTCAGACCCAGCAACCCATCCAATCAGCATCACAGCCTTCTTCCCCACCCCTCCTCCGCCAGCGGCCAAGCCTCAGCCGAAGCCAAAGCTCGCTGCTGAATCCACCGATTGGATCGCCTCCTCCCTAACCAGAAGGTTCGGCCTCGGCGCCGGCCTCGCTTGGGCTGCCTTCCTCGCTGTCGGGGTCGTTTCCGAGCAGATCAAGACCCGTTTCGAAGCCTCTCAACAGGAAGCAAACACCAAGTCAGCCTACCAAAATTCACCAACTTTTACGCTAGTCAATATCCAGTAGGTTACTTAGACGGTCCATATATATTTTGTGCAGGGATGTCGAGAAAGAGGAAGAGATTGTTCTACCAAATGGCATCAGGTACGAACTTGATGATATCGCTGCTAAAAAGACTAGAGATAAGAACACAAACCATCAACTTCCTCTGTTGTTTGTTACGTGTGGTTCAGATACTACGAGATGAGAGTGGGAGGTGGGACTGCGCCGAGGACGGGAGACTTGGTGGTGATCGATCTCCAAGGGAGGGTGGAAGGAAGCGGAGAGGCGTTTGTGGACACGTTTGAGGAGGGAAGAGGCCGCTAGCGCTGGTGATGGGGTCGAGGCCTTACACCAAGGGGATGTGCGAGGGGTGGAGTACGTGCTGAGGACAATGAGGGCTGGGGGGAAGAGGAGGGTGATGGTGCCCCCAGCTTGGGGTTGGAGATGAGGGTGCGGACTTGGGGTCGGGGTCCGGATACCTCCTGCTGCTAGGCTTGAGTATGTTGTGCAGGTGGACAAGGTTTCCGTCGCACCTTCTTGAGCTGTGAAGCTCCACAGAGTGGTGTTGTCCATTCAATTTTGGCACTGCAATATGTCGAAGTCGTAGAAGTTGGATTTCCTCTACGGATGCTATTTTGATTAATTTCTTTCCTTTATTATTATGCACAGAATCTAAAATTCCATCTCCGTCTTTTGCTTTGATCCATCAGGTCATCTGGTTGAAAAGCTATCATGAAATTGGCTAGACATGCACCATAGAGAAAGCACCTGTATATATAGTGTCTTTCTTTTATTACTTTTTCTAAGCAAAATGATGGAAGCCATCTCCCATTTCATCTATAAATGAAACAAGATAGGGAAGTATGTCTATTATATGAGCCAAAGTGCGCTCAGGCCTCAGACAGATCGAGCCATGCACTACTCGTGTACCCGGGATTAACATATATTGGATTCAGATTAAGAGCCTTCGGTGGAGAACTCACATCTCTCGCCACAAGTGGCAAGGGCTGTACCCCTAAACAATTAAGACTGATGGTTAGGTACAATTTAATATAAAGCTGGAGATGCACGCTTATGAGCATCTGCCAGGCTTACAACATGTCCACCTATATCAACCTATATTGGCAGGTAGGGTTGGTACGTACGTTTGAAGGAGGCTGATTTTTAAACAAGAACTATGTGACTATTGCATAAGCGGCTCATGATTAAGTATATTACAACCACTAATAGAAAATATAGGACCTGATCAGGTGCATGCCATTTGCATGATAGTTGGATCGCTCAAATTCGAGAACTGGCCCACTCTACTTCAAACACAAACAACATAGAATCCAAACTCATTTTCGGAAGTGCAAATATGGATGCATGGTGAACAACAGGTTGCTTTATCTCATGTTAATTATCGCTTTGTTTGTCTCATGATGGTATACTTTCTAGACAGAGTACTGCTGCATTTATATTATTACCATGTGGTTTGAATTAAAATGACTAATTTGATGGATAAGAAAATATTATTGGACAATTTGAGTTTAGTCTTTCCATTATATTTTTTTGTTTGCTTTGCTTTAGAATTCAAAAAAAAACAAGCAATATTTTTACAATATTAAATAATATAAACATGGCCCAATAAATTGTGGTAATATGAGGCCCTATTAATTGTTCATTATTCTTGTAAAAAATGAGTCTATGATAAGATTAAAATAACTATTTTAGTGCTCATTGACCCTATTCAATTTTCAACATTTTATTTGAACATAGGTAAGGAAAGAACAGTAGATATGGCATATGTAAACTAGATAGTATTTATCGCCCCTATGGTCTACGAGCTTCATAGTAATATTTAGTTATTGATAAATTACTTGAGATAAATTGTTAAAAAAAGATTTTGATATTAAATTTAATCTATACTAAGTAAAAAATATGTTAAAGGATCAAAATATAAAGGAGGCTAAAAAGGAATGGAGAGAAGTAGTTGGAGAGCTTTGAAGCTTAGATCTAAATTAAGATGGCATAATCAAATATGATAATCTTGACCCTTCAATGATTAGTACGAATATTTTTCAAACCATATGGCAATAATGTAATGGCGAGTATTTTTCTCCCAAATCTATTGAACAACAATACTCAATGCATCTATGGGCAACCTTACTTGCACCATATGCCGAACAATCATTGGAACTAGCATCTATCAACCTCATCAATTGTTTAAATCTAACAATATCGCAATTGCATCTTAGCCACACTACTGAAGAAGATTATTAAATCAATTTTTAAGCAAAACAACAATCACTTTACTATTTTAGGTATCAATATAATCATAATAACTATGATGATAAATTTTTTAATAAAATATATTTAAAATTGAGGTAATCCTGCCCATGAGGCCGAGGAGCTTGCCTTCCCAGCTAGATAAAAAATTCCCTCTTACATACAATTTCTTTGGTAATAGTGGATATTTTTTGAAGCATATGTGAAATTGTGCACATCCATGGTGTCTCTCTTTTAGGTTCACTCATAGCTAATAAGATAGACTAGACCTCAAGCAAATTATGGATTATTTAAAATGGACCGGTTCATCATATAGTTTGGTCTAATACAAAAGAGCAGTGCTTTGTGTGCCCCAACACGTACTTGGCATGATGCCAAAATGCGTTTTATATGCCATAAGTGGGAGTTGGTGGCCAATTTGGAGCTTTAATACCCATTTTATCCCCTAATGGCCTTACAAAAACCTTGTCCGTGCTAGACACAAATAGCAATTTTCAATATGAAAAGTTAAACGAATGGAAAATTATTTTCCTCTCCAGACCGTCTTCTAAAATGTACACTGGACTCTATATTATCCAAATCATGCATTATGATAAATTAAACCATATCATCATTGTAAATAACAAATTTTTGATACAAACTTAGATCAATTTGCCAAAAAAAGAAAAATCTTCTTATCTATTCTAGATGGATCCAAATTTTCGAAAAGGTTGAATTACAGGTTATAAACATCAATTATATAAAATTTCTGAACCTTGTCTATTTTTAATGCATAATGATAATGCTGTCTCTAAAGTCCAACCGACAAGTGTAGCAATTTGTCAAATGTCTACGCCAATCGTCATCGACCTCTCTTCAACCGAATACTTTCTTTATCCACCTAACGCCACCGGCGAGGTCCTTT
>KE504660.1:1655042-1666837 GCA_000441515.1 Elaeis oleifera
ATCCGAAAAGTCGAGCTAAAGTGAACAGTTTTCCCCACGCAACAGTTACCGTTACCCTTCGCGCTCGCCGTCGGGAAGAAGATGGGAACTGTGCTGGACTCCCATTTCTTGGCCCTCACAGCCTCCGTCACTGTACTCTCTCTCTCTCTCTCTCTCTCTCTTTGTGTGTGTCTATGGTATCTTCTTCTATTCCTTATGTTCTATTATTCCTCATGTTTTCATAATTGATAGGTTGGATATCAGCTACTATTCTTCATCATCACCGCGCTTCTTAGGTTTGACAAGGTCACCGACTTTGCTGGTAATATATTCTCCCCTTCTCCTTTTCTCTACCCATTAGATAATTTTTTGACAGCCGTTTGTCCTTATGTGTTGTATAATTCCTTAGTTTCTTGTGGCATATGTTGATTTCCTTTTTATTGAATGTAATATTTGGTTTTATAGCTGTAAGAAGTCTGCTCATGAAAACCCTCTTCTAATTATGTGGGAACAGGTCAGGTATTGATCAGTTGTTGGTCTAATGATCTTCCAATATCTATTACCTTTTGCTGGTTGGGGGATACAGATATAAATACACATACTAATTGAATGTTAAAACACATATTCATGTGCTCGAAATGGATACCGGAGATAAATCGGGTTTCACTATTATCTTTTTTTGTTTGAAATAATTGCAGATGTGAGCTATATACTTATATATGTTTCAGAGAATGTTGTAGACAGCCAATATTTGCAATATCGATGTTTTCTCTAAATGAGCATGCATAAATTGATTTGTGGAATTATTTTGAAGCATTCACGTGAACCATGTGGACATAGTCCAGCACCAATTTCTGTTCTTTTACTTTAAAAAATAGGCATGTGTTCTACCGTTCCTTTTTACTACTAATACAAGCAAAACACTTGTTGAGTCTAAAGGCTTATTGTTAGTGCTTTGAGAAGGCAACCTGACAAGTTAATGTCGGTTTATGAAAAGAAGATTGAAGGGATATTGATGATTTGATGTACTAATTTTTCATATCTACTTCGAGTTTATGAGATCCATATGGAGTTAAGATGGGAGTAGTGTCCTGTGGACTAGTGGGGCTGGAGGAATGATATAATAGAGATAATCCTAGAAACCAAACTAGGAGGAGCCAAGGCGATATTCTGTGACTGTACTTGTTCTTATTAAAGAGAATGTGATGGAAAAGGTATGACACTATAGAAAATGAAGTTATTGTTCCTTTATCCTATGGATTGATATTAGTTCAAACAACTAGCAAATTTTATTATTTGAAGAACTGTGTCTCAATAGTTGGATTTTATGTTTTTTTTGGCTGACTGCATTTAAGCATGATGCTTTATTTCATGCTTTCATGTTATTATACTTTATGCAGGAAGCACAAATTTTATTATACTTGGAATACTAACTCTTGCTTTAAAAGGAGCATGGCATTTCCGACAGGTACAACTTCTCATTGTTATTATGCATCCTAAAAAAGTTGTAGTGTCACAACAAAGAAACAACAATGAATGACTTGGTCAACAATGGATTTGTATTTTAATGAATGCATGTATCTACCCAACTTGCTTAAATAGACAAGCTCCATTTGCTCTATGGTGACATTTTTGGGCTCTGGTCATCTGTATCATAAGTCCTCCAATGTGCTGTGAAGAATTTTTCTTGAGTTTTCTTTTCATGGATTGCTTGTTTGGATAGTCTGGCAATTTACAACTTTTCTCATGTTACCTAAGAGGCTTTAGTTATACTTGTTGTCTTTTAATTAACCAATGGTGGGAATGAGAAATATGGTCAGGCATTTGTCCTTAACTAGATGTCAACAAGTTTAAAATCCTGTGGTCCAGCTACTATATCAATACTTTGTGGCATATCTTTAAATTTAACCTAAATAATTCATACTTATACACTAAAAAAAAAACATTTCATAGATAGCTAGTCAATGCAAGAGCTTTTACTTGTTAAGTAAATTTAGATTTCTGTCATGTACATATTATATTATATATACTAGTAATGTCATGTACATATATTTTTACCTCGGCAAGTATTCGGTTTGCCATCAATGAATTGTAGTAGATGCATGACAATTGCATTCAATCCAGAGGTAGAAAAATCAATATCTAAGACAAATTGTATCGGCAGAGAAGGCGTCAAATATCATGAACCTAATGCCATTGTCATTATAAGATTTTCTTGCAAAAACGGGATCAAAATTTTTACAAATAAATCTAGAAGATGATGCAGCAAGTTCAGTTCCAAAAGCATCCTAGTTAGTTGGTATGTATTCTTGAAGACAATAAGGAAGGGTGTAAAGAAACTTGAACTGTACCTGTCAAAAAAGAAGAAAAAAATTGTAGGCTCAGTAAACTCGACTACTGAAAATGTTAATCATGAAGACCTGAAACCTAAAGGACAAACTTTGTTCGACGCACAAATCTTCCTTGTGCATCTCAACAAACACTAAAACCAATTAGTAATGTAGACCTTGGTTTTATACATGGAATCATTTGTTATTTTAACTTTTCGACCATACGTGTACTAATAAATTTTAATATAATTTATCCTAGAGAATGTAGTTATCAATATTCGCCGTCTCAATATGGGACCCCATATACCATCTTATTACAATATTGGTATGCGGTTTGGTACGATACAAGATAGCTTTATCGAGTGTCGGTACGGTATGAGATATCATGCCGATACGGTATCGGTATGGTATGGTATGCCCCATACCGAACGGTATGGGGCAGTACGGCAATCATTGGTGGTTATACTTTTCTAAATTTGCCAGCATCCTAAGTCTTGAAGGGTCTGTTTACATCACCAAATTAATTTGCATTAACCTGCCTTACTTCAGCCATATGTATTAACTACACAAGACATATGATTCATATAATCTAGATATAATTTAATGACAAAATTCCCTTTTGGGATGTATAAATTTATCTATCTAAACATGTGGCTCTGTTTTGCAGATTGTGTTGACACTACTTGTGGTGCTTTGGGGTCTTCGCTTGGGATTATTTTATTGATGAGGTATGCTTACCAAAGATCATAAATACTAGTACATTCTGTTCTATGCAGAGTGCATATCTTTAAGTTGATCTCTTTGCTTGAATTAGTTTCATACTTGATATTGCATCCAAAAAAAAAAAATCGTGATGTTGTTTCATGTCACAGTTGATTCTAATGATGCTTGTAAGAAGTGAACTGAAATCAAAAGTGGAAAAACTCACTGTTCTGTGACTGTGTAGGATGAAGCTTGGTAAATAAGTAAGATGTCTTAAAAATTGTCATTGATGATTAAACTTTAAATGAAAATTTATTTTATAGATGCAGTTATGTTTAAGGTTGGATTAAAGAAAGTATCGGACAGTCAGCTTCTACTTACGGAACTAAAGAAATGGCTGTAATAAACAATGTTGTGTGATAAAAGAGTGGAAAAAAGTCATTGAGAGAGAGAGAACAAGAAAGAAAGGAATATGTTGCGTCATCTGATCTGCCCAGACTTTACCTTTATTTGTAGATGTGGTTTATAAGTTCAGCTACAATAATTCTTCTTTTGTCTAAAATGTGGACCAATCTGATAATGAGTCTATCAATTTAGTATCAAAGTATCAAATTCATCCGAACTCTTAGAAATCAAGCAAGCCATTGGTTGATTTGTAGATATTGATGGTGCCTGACTTGCTACATGACATGGAACCAGGATGACTGTAACCTTGAGGAAAATTTGGCTGTGACATTACTTTCCAAATGTATAGACATTTATCATACCTGTTTGATGACCTTTACTGGATATAATTGATCAATGTTATTGTCTTTATTTGTCATACGAAGGCTTTAGTTGTTATTATGAATTTTAACTAATTTGCAAATTTTGGCGGTAAGTCTATCATCAGGAATCTAATCGATTTCGTAAAACTTCATGCCAAACAACACATAGGGTAAATGAGCTATGCGAAAGTTTAAATAATTGTGAGATCTCTGAAATTAGTATCATACTGCCAATATACGAATTAAAAGACAACAAATCATTAAGGCTGGAGCATTCTTTTAAGAAGAGGATAAGTGATTGCCTTGTACTGATTTGATAGATGATATGTTTTATCTTAAAGAGCATTCTTTTATGACCCAATCCAACCATATAGAAGGGTGAGCTCCTTTCTGTCAACAAGCAGGGCGTAACTAACATAGTAATGAATTTATTAATTCAAATCGCATAAAATTACCCATGAAAATGCTAAAGAATAGCAATAAAGATCCTTCTGACTTTATCATATCAGATGGATTACTTGTTATACAACTAACTTCTTCACTCTAATGCAGTTTTTCTGGGTATGTTTACTTCCCTTAATGCAAATTGTCGGCTATGCTTCTTATATTTCTGGTCAAAAATAGGATTCTGCAGTGGGGGAGGACCACCGTTTTGATGAAATGCGTGATAATTTGGGGAAATTGGCAGTTTTTGGATATTCCAGGTTTTCAGTCACATTTATTTCACATAAATCATTCAGATCTTGCAATTTCTGAAAAGCAAGTAAGATGTCAATATTGATCCTTGCTAATGACAGGCTGTATGGGTGTGGACTGTTAGCTTGCCTCTCACAATTGTGAATGCTAGTGACAGAAATCCATCTGTCAAACCTCAAGATATAATTGGTTGGATAATGTGGTTTGTGGGCCTATCTGTTGAAGCAACTGCAGATCAGCAGAAATTGAGTTTCAAGAATTCTCCTTCTAATTGGGGGAAATGGTGCAATGTAGGACTTTGGAAATATTCCCGTCATCCAAATTACTTTGGTGAGGTCAGTATGTTTTATCATCAATCTTCTTTTTCTGGTTTTCTTATTCTGTTTGTCATTTTGTCTATGTTCTGTATTAACGCATGCTGCCAAAGCCACCAAAAAAGGAGGAAATGTATTATGTTTGGTTCAACATTTTATGATCAAGATTTTCATACACCATTCTCCAAAGCTGATCAAAATTTAGGAAGGCCATTACAAACTCCTAAATACTATGTTCCCCATGTTGATCCATACCATTGACATTGTCATATTATACTTTTACTGTTTCTTCTCAACTAGTTGGCAATTATTGACATGTTTGTTTAATTAAATTTGTATGTTTCTGGAATTGTTTGATGCTGCACTTCTTTTTCCATAAGTTGGTAGTAGTAGCTTGTCTACTAGTAAAATTGCTGCGATAGTTGAAGCTCTGTAGTCACATTTACTACATCTCCATTCTCCCTTTTATATATTTATCCACTTGTTCCAAAGTTCTTGGTCATAATGGATTTTATCCATGTGCTTACATGGCTTTATTGAGAAGCACAAAATTATGTATGTATTCGTGCATTTGTATCAAAATTCTGTAGGTACTTTATAGCATTCCCATTCATCAGCTGATCATAAATAACTGGTACTTGTTGCATTTACAGCTTCTCTTATGGTGGGGAATATTTGTAGCTTCTACTCCCGTTTTAAAAGGTGCAGAATGGCTAGTAGTTATTGGACCCGTATTCCTGACTCTGTTGCTTCTTTTTGTTAGTGGCATCCCCCTACTTGAGGTTTGGCACTTGGTTTCTGAGTGGCTTAACTTGCACAGTGATTTTCCCTGCCATTAGAGATAATAATTCTCATCATGCTTCATTTCTGAAATAGGAATCAGCAGATAAGCGTTTCAGCTCTGTCGCAGAGTACCGTTTCTACAAAAACACAACAAGGTCAGCCTCCTTTTCTGTAGTTTCTTGTATTGAATTCTTCAAAATCACAATTGCGACAGGGAAAGCAGAGCAGCTTGTTCTAACAGTTCATTACCATTCCAGCCCTCTTGTTCCATTGCCGCCTTCGGTATATGGAAAACTGCCTGCATGGTTCAAGGTAGCTTCCTTTTTGAGTTCCCTCTCTACAGCCGAGGTTTTGCCCATGATGGTTGGTCAAGCTGATGGTGCTTAAGTTTTCTTCAGAAATCAACTGCTGTGATGAATACGCACTTCTCTTCTCATCCTATCTGCACTGTACAAAGTTTACTAGGAACAGGGTATCATTTCCGTCTTTCAGGTTCTGCTCTTACAATTGACTCCAATTGACAGGTAGCGGCCGCCACATAAACTGAGGCATTGTAAAATTCATGTCAAAATGCTGAACCTTGTTATTTACACCGAATATTGCTTTACAAAATGGATATGCGGACCATCTTGTGTTTTGATTCCTACAATTTAAGCATTATGTTGACACATGACTTATGATTGTATTCGGTCCACAGAAGAAGGTTTGGACTCTAACTGGAAGTGGACACAGAAACCCTTATGACATGCATTGGTGTATGTGAAATGGAGCATGTCTTTTTTTTTTTTCAGGGCATCAGATGTACACAAACAAAATGCAGTCTTTGCAGAACATGGAAATGGCTTACTAATATCATTACAAGGAATGGTCCGAGGGCTCCGCCAACGTATGTTTTAGCTCAAGCTGGGAATGGCTTTGTGATTATTACATGAGGAATGAAAAATTACTGTACCTCAGAACACTAGGTCATAGGAGGCTGCCACCATAAACCCAGCACTGGTGCTCAGGATGGTGCAGATTTATTCCCGTCCCCTATGATGTTACCCACCTTGCTTATCCAGAATCCCATTTTTATGCCTTTCCAGTGATAAATGAATTGAAACAAATAGAGCATTCGGCGTGCAAAGCTTCCATCCATAGCATGTCCCACTGCTTGCTAAAAAAGTTCGTACTTGTAAGTAGTCTGCCCAAAAGTAATAAGCAAATCGTGGACTGATACCATTCAATATCGAATGAGTTAAGTACCGTTCAGTAAGTAATAAACAAATTGGGGATTGACAAAATTCAAGCCACTTTGTCATACAATTTTATACAAACGGTATAACGTGGGGGGGGGAAATGAATGAACAATGAGCACAACAAAGGTTTGTTTGATTAAATTCTAGACGTCAAAACTTTCCTGTTGCACTTTGAGTATTGCTCATCTAACTCAGATAAATGAGTTAAAGCAAAATTCATCATCAATCCTTTTAAAATCCAAGTAAAATCTGAATATTAAATTGCACAAGGCAAGGCAGTTCATTAGGAAACTAAGAATAGCAAATTATGCACTTGAATCTGCAGCTCCTGACAACCTACATAAAGCCTAGGTGGCCCCGGTCAACAGGCGCACTTCACACAGCGAATCTCTCCCAATCATAAATCGAACGTCCAGTTTTACCATTTAGCATCCTAGGGTCATAAGTTGTCTACAACTAACCTCATTTCTGATGCAAACCAAACGAGATTTGGCTGTCGGTTCTCACATCCAATGATTTATGGGTAAGAACACAATAAAAGCAACCTGCATGTGCCAGCACTGGTTCCATAACCACCTACAGAAATATTATGGAAACGCCACCTAAGGTCAAGGCATAAGCAAGATTTTACCATAACATTCACTACTCCACTCATGAATCCCAAGCTTGGAAGTAAGCTGCATGTATATTAGCGGACATAGCAGTTTAGGTAACTGTGACAATATAAATACGAGTGTTCCGACTCAGAAAAGTCTGCTATGGAGAAAACATGACAAAATGCATGGGTTAGGTAGCTATATGTGTATACCTTTAGCAGAGTCTTCTAATTCAAAACATGTTGTGCCGAGGGCATCTCAACATACGTGCCAAGCAAACGAGTATATTACACATCTCTTTCGCTTATTCTTAAATTTGTTTGCATAAGAACATTTAATCATCATAGAAGAGTCATCAGCAGTCCTCCATGTCGATGAAATGGATCATCATGGAACTTGGAATGAAGACATGCAGAATCATCTTTTCTGGAAATGGTTCCATCAGGTACCACAACAGACACGGAGAGTAACATGTGCAGGATTTTGTCGCCACAGTGCTTGAATCAAGAACATAAAGGGGTTCTGGTTCTACTTTTCTTCTTATCCTGACACGAGAAGTACAACAAAAAGTAAAGAGTTAGCGACATGTGTGAAAAGGACAAATTGTTTTATTGAATTCACAACCAAATTTTAATTGCTAAAAACGTAGTACTCATTGGAAACCGTGTAACCTTCTATGACATGTCCTCTGTGCAATACCATTAACATCCACTATAACAAGATATTAGTGATACTGAACTAACCTGTCTACGGTGCTGATAAAATAATGAGACAAACTTGAAACGAAAAGCATCCGTACTTTTAGTTCAAGTAATGAACTGAAACAATTCAAAATTTGACAGCAGGAAAGAGTATAACATTAAAGAACAAAAACAATTAGACTTAGTACTTGCACAGTTTTTTTGACCCCAGAAATAAGAGCAGGATCGAAAACAAATTATTATTAGGCAGTTGGTTCTCTCTTCCTGCTTCTCAGTTTCAAAATCTAGGCTCCCCAAAGTGTTAAGACTTTGAAGACTCTTTAGAAAACGTCATCAAGCGAAACCAAAATGTGCCTAACCCTTCCTCGGCACTTCATACAGTTGTCATGATTGTTCATTTATGGGAATTTTTATAAAAAAATGCATGAGTGGGATGATAAACCCTTGCTAAACATGCAAATGAGGGTCAGCTTTTGGCTATGGGATTGTACTCCTTCGCATTCAACTTTTTCAGCAGAGATGTTTTATGAAAGTTGCAAAGCTCGGCATTTTACTGGCAGGTTACATACATAAACCAAAATAATTTATACCACACTATCACAAACACAATGTGTTTTCTTGAATATTGGACACTTTGAATATAATGATGATTGTTTGAAAATTGATATATGAATTGTTTTTATATTTTTGAATTTTTCATTTTGTCATCCAGTTTCTCCTTTAGCAATTTTCTTTATTTTATTATCCATAAATTTCTTGAAAAAATAAATCACACTTTTCTAAGCCAAATGCAACAATGGAATTTGTTATCATAACCTTTTATTTATATCAAACCATGTGACGCTCATCAAGGTGTTGATAACTTGCTTCCATGCCTTTTATATTGATCACAGTATAGTTTGGGGAATATGGTGGGGGGCATTGTGGGAGAGTGGTAAAAACCTGAGAAATATTACAACCGGGGAGGCAATATTGAGCTTTTGTTCAAATAACAAAAAGTCGCAAAAGCAAGAGCAACACCAGAAAGGCATACTAAAATAACTAAATGATGATAAGAAAATGATAGACCAAAGGATTACAAGAGAACAGCAAAACAACAACCACAACCAAGATTTTCAAATTTTCCAGTGTATTATCAGCCATAACCTTATGTCTGCACCATTTTGCATCTTACAAGAGAAGCATATTATTTTTGCAATATTTTAAATGAAAGCAAGAATTGAAGTGCCCACGCACACCATACTCCTCTTACAATAGGTACCATGTCAGCAAGTTATTTGCACAACAAAAGGGTGCTTACATGCAAAGGTTAAAGTTCCAATAAATACCATACCATTTTAGTATTATATCTGCAAGTTATCAGCATGATATAAAAGGTGCATTACTTTGCACCATCCACCATAGCTCATTGAAGCAAATCAACATACATCAGCGCATATCGAAGTGATTCACCCAATACATCATGATGGTGCATTACTTCGCACCACCACCATAGCTCAGACCCTGGTTATCTGCTCTAAATAGCTATATTTCTATTAGAAACGGTTTGGGCATTTGTTCATTACATTTATTCTTTTGCTTTTGATATTTGAAGGTGCAATGTAGAAATTAGACGTGATCAGAAATTGCTATTCTGCATCAGATAAAAGGTTAGAAATCAAGCTAAGCCATACTATGTGACATCTTCACAATATTACCAGAATATACTTTTCAGGCCATATGCTGCTAACTTGCGAGCATGATTATTCCTTACAGCTATTAGGTGTCAGTAATGTGAAAAAGCATATATTTATTTTCTAGGTTGTACAAAATTTGCTTGGAACTAGGTAACCCATATGTTATACAATAATCTGCACAAAGATTGGAGTAATTAAAAATCAGGTTTATTTGATAGAATGTCTAGACATTAGCCAAAAACATTTACATTCAAACCAAGTTTATCTTAAGAAATGAGTAGCACAGTAACATAGTGCATCTAAGCGTGCCAGTCATGAATACATTATATGAACTAGAATATTTCATGCCAGTGCATGCAAGTGTCCGCATGGTACATGATGATATGTACTAAGACAACCCTTGAATAGCTTGGCCATGCTACACAATGCTTTATTAATGCCAAGCACGCATAATGTCAAATAGAACCACCATCATTTTTTACTTGAAGGAGTTTTAAATATGGCTGATCTTACTAATGCAAGCTCAATTAGACAAAACCTGGAAGCGAGTGTTCCACTGTCCTTTTAGTTTACTGCAATTTAATTAATTACAAGCAACAAATTTTATATAAACAGGAGAGAACACAAAAGGAACCAAATATTTGATAAATTCTAACATTGACCACAACAAGATCTAGGGACTTTGATAGAAGATATACTAACCAGTTATCCTTGGCCCATATAAATTCATCAGTATCTACCACATGCAAGCTCAAGGCATGTCTTGAACTGGGAGACTTATTCTCAAAGCTGTCACAAGATGTTAGAAACTAGGATAAGAGCATGCCCAAGTAACTGCCATTTTGATTACAATAACGAAGAAAATAACTCTATATAACTAACCTTTGATGCATAAGGTCACCATGTATAACCACCAAAGTGCCTGATTTAACTTCTATCGGAACAAATTCCTTCTGATCAAAGGATGGAAAGGACGATCAAAGTGTACCCCATTTTCATCTCTAATGAACCTCCTCACTAAGCCATCTATAACAAATGTAGAGAACAAACATATGGAATTAAATTACATAGCAAATAGTATAATGCTAGTAAGAATAAATCAAGAATGAAGGAAGCCATGAAAATGGGGATGCATACTCTTATGGGAGCCAGGGATGGCCCAGAGGCAACCATTGGTGATGTTTGCATCTTCTAGTGCTAGCCACAGCCCTGTGCATGATCGAGGTTCAGTGTAGAGAAATGAGTTATCCTGGTGAGGTACCACTTCTCCACCAATGCCTGGTTGCTGCATTACAAAGTAGTTTATGTAATATGACAATTGTTGAGTTTGTAGCCTAACATGCAATCAAAAAAGTGCTAACACTTGTGCGTGTGCAAAACAGGGCATGCATGTTTGACTGTTCGCACGTGTCATGGACAAGCAAGAACTCTAATGAAAAAAATAAAGCCTGAACAATTTCCAGCTTCACTATAAAAGATCTGTTTCGATCACAACATTGATTTTCTGCAAACTTCCAATAACTCTCCAAATAAGAATGGCATTCTCAGGTTAAGAATGCTAAAAAATGGGTGCTTATGATGCATCTGTATCTACTCTAGGTGGAGGACAAATAAGATATCCTGTCATTACTTTGACATGTTCCATTTTTCTCGTTGAACTTAAGTCAAAAAGATAGATATGTAATTATTTTGTCTCAGAAGGCAGGGAGAATTGGAGGTAAGCGAAAGAACATGGAAGACTAAAAGCATGAATACAAGGATGCCATCCTTTCAGTCAACTCCTATGAGAAAAGTACAATTGTCAGGTTGAAGAAAACTTGGTAATTGTTTGATTCTTTAGCATAGTGGAAACTAATTAAAAGATATTAATAAGAATTTTATTAGATTCATGCATCAGAAAATGATCCTAGTTCTCCACCCACGGTACCAGTCGAACACATTGATGATTAGTCCATATTTAGCTCTCTCTCTCTCTCTAATATATATATATATATATAGATTTTATATATATAT
>KE504660.1:1729601-1744849 GCA_000441515.1 Elaeis oleifera
GACACCGACTCACCAATGCCGGCTCTCCGACACCGACCGGCGGCAACTTCTCTACAGATCCCGATACAGGCCCATCCCCGAGATGGACCAACCGACCGACTCCCCCGACTGACAACGGGCGATGCTGACACCGACTGTCGGTAATGGCCGGCCTGGGCGTGTCGGCTTGACTGGCCGACACCGACTCCGACCGCCCGAAAGCCGACTCTATGCCGGTTGGAGACGACGCCGACTCACCGTCAGGACGAGCGGCTGACACCCGACTTCCACGGACCCTCCGGACGTTGGCCACACTCTGAAGTCACTACCCGACGGCTAAGTCCCGACACACAGTCGGCCAGCCCCTCCAAGACTGTCGAACGACCGGCATGGGCTGCAGTCCCCTCAAGGACACGCCGTACGACCGCCAAGGGGCCTTGCCCTGCCAGGGACCTGGGGAAGAGTCCTACCAAGGACATCAATTAATTCCTAGGACCTGTCAATCCATCGACAACATGGCAACCCCGGCGAAGTGACAGCCCAGGACGATTTGACGGCTCTACGTTGTCAACATTACAGACGGCGGAACCATACCGCCTCCCACTATAAAAGGGTAAGGCAACAGCTCAATCAGACCTGATCGGAGGTAACCCATTCGAACCTCTCCTCCCGCTCCATCACTGAGCTCTCCTGGTTTTCTCCTCTTTACTGTTGCCTAGTCTCCTCTCTGACTTGACCGTCGGAGGGTCCCCGCCGGAGGCCCCCTCCGATCTGAGTGGACTTCCCTTGCAGGCGCTCGTTCCCGACGACCAGGCGACGAGGGGATTGGCCGCAACAGGTCCTATAGGGATGCTTTCATGGCATCTGAAAAAAAGCCGAAACATAGTTATATTGATAGTTTATAACGAACCTACAAACTTTTTTATTACAAATATTACTAATGATAAATTTTGAGATTGTCAAAATTGCTGATCTTTCATCATTTTCATAGATGACGCCTGTCTATTGCTATCAAAATTCGATCCAGAGGTCTAAGGAATGTGACTTGATCCACGTTGAGGGAAGCTGATCTGCACATAGGAAGAAGTTAGAGAGAAGGTTGCCAAAGGTAATCCAACCAGGGGCACTCTATGCTTAGATCAATGAAAGAGCTTTGGGGAGCAACAGAGGAGAATAAGAGTTGGAATAAAAAAAAGTAGAGAGTACTATATTGTATGTAGTGCATATCTAGTACATCTAGCCCCTTTTTATGGACAAAAAGTCCTGGCCCGTCCATGTTGGACTGTTTTGTTCTAATTCAAATGAAAAACAAACTCTTGGTCTTCCATATAAGAAAGACTCATTCAACTAAAGAGAATTTCTTTTTTTTCTTGATGCTATGTGTGAACTCATGATTTAGAGGTCTGATTTTGGCCACATCAAAGAGAACTAGGAATCTTGATCCCTCCAAGAGGTCCATGAGGAGTTTAGATCAGGTAGCTTGTCATTGCTTCGTGCCCACATGTTATGTATTCGATGCGTTATGTGGTTTGCACAATTCACAGCTCACAAGAGTAATTGGTTGAATCACAATGTGGCACATCCATACATGGAGCATAAGGGAAGATTAAGCAGCAGCAACCTTGTCTAGCTTATACATCATGAATCAAAGAGGTCCATTTTCCCAATCAAGACCATTCGGTGATTGGTTGGGCCACATTGGATATCCCCATCCAATTATCACCATCATGCAAATACACAGTTGCACCTCCGAAGCGTAGAGGATTCCAAACCGAACTATTGGGCCACTCCATCAATCAACATTGTGAGAACCGTGCTGCTTTCCAATAGCATTGTGCAGAATGGCCAACGGGATAATAAGGACGAAATGAATGGAGACCGTGGAGCAAAAATTTCAAAAGATTCGGTATGATATTCGCGGTGGAAGAATAAACTCGGAAAACGGAACAGAAGCAGCACTAATTAGGCACATAAAAAATGATGGCCGCTATACTGCATGCGCTCAATCCTTGTTCATGATAACCAGGATACGGGAGATTTATGGACGGGAGGAGGCAAGGGTGGGAGGCATAAATGCCTCGAGCAGCCCACGTCACCACAGCGTGGGTCTGACATCATCATCAACCCCTCCTTTCCCCCTCTCTCCTTCCCCTCCCTCGCGGGCGTTGGTGCTGCGCCTGTGGTGGTGGCATCATTCAGATCCTTGAATGGGGAGAGGCAAAAGGGATAAAAAGGGCAGGCCGGGGGGGACCAAATCAAGTGCATGTGCGCGACCACCGAAACCATAAGGGGTCCGAAAGCGGCAAACAAGACCCAGCCCAAAAGGCCCCAGTAGTCCCACTAACTCACTCTCTTCCTCACCCTTTACCGAAAAGCATTATAAAATCCCGTAGAAACTGAGATACTGGGGGAAATAAAAGGGCTTTGGGAGACCAGAGAAAAAAAGGCTAGAGGAGTGGAAAGAAAGAAGAAGGGATGAGCATGAAGCAAAGATGGCTGGGGATTATGTTGCTGAGACCAAAGCCGAAGTGAGAGAAAGAGAGAGAAGGAGTGTATTCCAAGACACAATGATTACGTCGTCTTAGGGAAGGTAGGAGGTGGGGGGGAGGGAGGCGTGGAATTGGAAAGCGGAGGGCTTGGGGGAGGCAGAACGTGGGTCTTGACCGAGGTGGACCTGCATCCAATCTTTGGATCTCTTTTCACCGCGTCAGGCCTGGTCGGCTCTATTTCTATACTCGGCCATGGCCATGCGCTCTTTTCCCCTTCCCCTCTTGTTCTCTCTCTTCTGTGGCCGCAGCAGCAGAGAGTAATTATAATATCTCCGAGAAGGGCGGTGCCAAAAAGAGAGAACCCTCCCAGTATGGGGAATCGAAGAGCGAATCGCGTAGGAGCAAAGTAAACCCCCGGGATTGCCGTACACGACCGAGCGGAGTAGAGTAGCTAGCTTATACCACCTCCCCTCTCCCTACGGATAAATAAATAGAGAGGCCGTCCGCTCTCCAGGAAGGATTAAAAGGAGAGAAGAAGGGGAAGACAAACATAAAAAGACCGCAGCTTTTATGTTGTAATAGCTTAAAGGTGGAGAAAGGGAGAGGAAAGGGACGTAGGGTAGGGTGAGAGAGATGGAAAATAATGGAGAGGGTTCTTCTAGTAGGGGCCATGAATTCCAAGGATATCAGGAAGAGGAACAGCAGCAGCAACACTATAACAATAACAACATGAGCAACCAAAGTGGTGGTGGTGGTGCTGGAGGTGAAGGGTTCGTCTATCCAACCGAAGCAGCCGCCGCCGCCGCTATTGGTGTTGGTGGTGTCGCTTCTTCTTCCGTTCTGCCATGGCCGCTGCCTCCTATACATCACTTAAGCTCGACTCAGTTTGCGCCATCTGATTTAGTTCGAGATCAGAACCAAGAACAGTTCTTTCCTTCTCTCCCGCCACTCCCTCCCCCGCCGCCGCCACCTCCTCCTCCCCCTCCTTTCTATGCCGACTTGTACGCACGAAGGGCTTCGACAGCTCTGCAATTCGCTTACGGTGGTGCTGGCCTCGGCTCTTCTTCGGATCCTTTGGGACTTGGGGGTCTTTACATGGGGTCCGAGGCATTGGCTCGCGGTGGAGGGGTGTCTCCTTTGTCCACCTTTGGAGGCCTTCATGCGGAGTTGGGTAAGTTGACGCCGCAGGAGATCATGGATGCCAAGGCGCTTGCAGCTTCCAAGAGTCACAGCGAAGCCGAGCGCCGGCGACGCGAGCGTATCAACGCCCATCTTGCTAAGCTGCGCAGCTTGCTGCCCAGCACCACCAAGGTAAGCGCTACACGGATCGGCGATAATATTTTTCATTCACGGTCCGATCGAGCATCCTTCTCAAATCCCACGCGATCCTCTCATCTATGCTATGCATAAAGTTGTCACGCGTCTAAATCTCTTATTTTGTTATCATCACCACTTCAGTACAAAGAATCTTGAGAGATCTACCAAATATATGTTAGGGCTATTAAAATGACTACTGGTGCAACTACTCCTGATATCTATTGAGGTTGCTTTTTTGCTTGTTCCTTCTTACGATCCTCATGACTTCTTTCTGGGCGGCCCGTGGAGTATGGAGAAGAGATAGGAGTAGCCCGTAGAGGGACAACGAATGGAGAGGAGCCGCCCTATTGACGTGAAAAAGGAACCAGGGGAGGGATAGTCCAGAAAAAGCTTGCTTTGAAAGAGCTTTTGCTGGAGAGGAGTGATACGATGAAAGACAAACACGCGCACTCCTGTCAGATAAAAAGAGAAGCACTTGGCAGCAGCTTCTTCGTCCACCCACCCACAAATCCCACTCCCACATATGAAAGCGTGCATGCGAGCACCCCAAGAGCTGACCACTCCTCTCCTCTCACATCCATGGATAATAATAATATTTAATTCTTTATGTGAATCCCACTTCCCTTCTTCCTTAACTTCCTTTCGGTGTGAAGGACACAGCATCGGTCCTCCTCATCTCGCTTCTTTTTATGCACTCATATATATTCTCCAGTAGTCCGCACCGTCACTGGCTACCCACTTCAAATTTTAACATTTTTGCTACGATTCTTGTAGACGGACAAAGCCTCCCTGCTAGCGGAGGTGATCCAGCACGTCAAAGAATTGAAGCGGCAGACGTCGGAAATCGCTGAAGACAGCCCGCTGCCAACCGAATCCGACGAGCTCACAGTTGATGCCAGCAGCGATGAGGATGGCAGATTCATAGTGAAGGCTTCGCTGTGCTGCGACGACCGCTCGGACCTCCTTCCGGACCTCATCAAGGCACTGAAGGCTCTCAGGCTCCGCACGCTTAAGGCCGAGATCACCACCCTAGGAGGCCGTGTCAAGAACGTGCTCGTCATCACCGGTGAAGATGATGCCGACCATCAGCAGCAGCAGCAGCAGCAGCAGTCCATAGCCTCCATCCAAGAAGCACTGAAAGCAGTCATGGAGCGGACGACGGCAAGCGACGAGCCGTCCTCGGCCGGTGGTATTAAGCGGCAGCGGACCACCAATCTCTCTACCATACTCGAACACAGGTCTATTTAACTCAAACAAAAGATATATACATAGTAATATGAGATCATAACTATAGGTTTTCTTCTCTCTTTTTCTTTCTTTCTTTTTTTTTCCCACATGAAGGGTTTGGACTGGTATTTATGCCGTTGTATTGTTTGGTGTGTGTCTGCTGGCGGGAAGGGGAAGGATTTGGTTTGGGGTTTGTGGGATTGCAGTGATGGAGAAAGGGGAGGTTGGGCTTTAGCCGGAAAGGGTTGGGGTGGATCTTTTTCGTGAGAAGGGATGGGGTGGACAATAAATATTCTGATTGGGAGAGAGTGGGAGTTAATGCTACTAAGGATGGATGGATATTGGACCGGCAGTATTGCGCAACTCCTCTGTGGATATCCAATGAAGACGTGCTGGTTTGCGGGTCACTACTGTGCTGTCGCCTCTCTTTTGGTGGCTTGTTTTCTGGTTTGGAGCGTGTCATGCGACGTCTGCGTTGATCCAAAGGCGCCGTGCATGACGTAGAATCCAAGGCATGCAACTCCCGTGGGAATATCCACTGAAGAATATGAAGGGAAAGAGGTTGGAACACGGGGTTCTATAATTAATCTTCATTGCTCGAGTTATTTATGCCGATTAAGTTGCCTGAGTTCAATATGTTTCAGCGGATCAAAGATTGTGGTCCTTAGGGTCCTTGTTTTAGAGAGTGCAAGAATGTATTTAGCTCTAGATATTATGGTCTACTTCTTTCTAATTGGTTATCTCTCTCTCTCTCTCATATTCATATCCTCATTTACAGTCTGGGGGTACAACTTCTGGAATTCCCTTGTTCTGGACAAGATTATACTTAACACTGAGGAGAGTAATGACTACTAAAGGACCGAAGGTTTTATGGATTGGAATTTGGAAATATCATTGCATGCAAGGAATGGTAAAATGTTTTTTCAGGGAACATTTTACCATTGCAAGGAATGGTAAAATGTTATAGTGTCATATTTCCTTTTGGGTGTGTAAGGAGTAACATACACTAATTACTGTTTAGCAAGTTTTTTGCTTGGAGAGTCGTGACTGTTGTTGATCTTAGGATACGACATTTTGAATGGGAAATAAGCAAGTCTATATATTTTGGGATTGCATGCAAGCAGCCAATATGTGATAAAATCTTTCTTTGCGTTTGTTCTTTTGGGTTAAAATAATATAGCAGTTATGGAACTGCAAAGCTGATGAGAGAGGGAAATATAAATGTGAGCAAAAATGGATAAGGGATAAAAGTACAAGATCAAAAGTGCCCACAAGCAAGGTGCATGGAAGGAATTTGAAAGTACAGGTCTATGGCTGATCCAAGCAACAGGGGATAGAGAAAACTTTCAGAGGTAAGAAGGTCCAAAAGTGAGCAAAGCAAGTGGCAGAGCTCAGTAAAGGGCAGTGTGGCAGTTCCACTTCTTTTGTGGCTTCAACACCAAAAGTTCAAACCACTGGCAGAGCTGCTTGTTGAATGCTACCCTAATGAGCACAGCCAAGAGGTTTTCCCTTTGTTATGTTTAAATTAATTGATCTAAAGTTCATCTAGACAATTTTAAATTACTAATAAATTGTTTATAGGTGCAGCTTTATTCAGAAAATTTTCGTTATAAGTTATGTTTTTGGAGGGGATGGGGAAGCTATAATATTCTATGACTCAAAAGTATCATATTGAGAACTAGATATATAGGATCTCTTTAAAGAACAGTACTGCCATTTCACTTTTATATCATGTTTTGCCATCTATCACACTGATAAAAGCTAGCTTTACACCAGCTTTCTGGATGGCACTTTTCTTGTTTAAATATGTTTCTTGAAATCCTATCAATATTTGTAGCATGCTTCATAAGTTCCAGGTTTGCTTAATTAAGGTTTGGACAGTGGCCCTTCAATGATCATGAATATTTTGCAATCCAATGATGCTATGGTAGCTGAAAATGCTAAGCTGGTACAATTCAAACTGTGTTGAAAGATTTGACAAAGGTTTAAATTAGACTCTTAAGTAAAATGTTACGGCGTTGTCTAAGTCTTAAACTTTAGTCTAGTTGCTGCTCCTTTTTTTTGTGTGGGCGTGAGCAACTAATTTTGTTCTATTGTTCTTTCTCTGAGAAAATGGTTGGGCGGTTGAGATAATGAAAAGAGGTACAAACTGGTTGCTTGTATTTTTCATTTTCTCTAGTACATTTCAATAATCACTTCTAGATTCCAGCCCCAATCTTTTGCTCGTACATATCTCCTATAGAAATTTGATGCAGATTGTGGTGTGAATTTTGTGTGAAAGGCATGGTGAGCTTGCTAAAAAAATGAACAAGAAATATATAAAGGAGAGAGGGGTGAGTGGAGGGCTAATTTCACTAGAAAAATTTGAAAAATATTGCTTATTGTCAGCAGAAGCAAATAAGCTCTGATATCATGCATATTAAGATATGGAGGTGAGAGAAGATGATAGATGGAGATATAAAATAACTTTGTTTCACTCCATGATCACTTTTTCTATTCATACACAAAATGATTTGTTCTGGCCTTTATATAGTTACACATCGCAACACTTCTATGTACCCCTTACGTAATTGTTTGCTAGTCCTATTCAAAGGACACGACTACTAAATAGATCGTCAAGTCATTCTCCCTCTCAAGAGAGAAGACCATAGAAACTAAAAGACACTTCTTGAAATCTCCAGAAAACAAATCATATTAGAATTAATTATCTCATAAAAACTCAAAACTTCATACTAGAGTTAGATTTGGTTTAATATAAATATTCATACTAGAATTAGCTCATAGATATTCATAGATCCATCACTTGAGGACTCAACCAAGATAACTCAAACATAAGCTATAGGGAAAATCATCTCGATTCCACGATCATTGTTCAAAATTGTGGTCCAACTTCATGGTGTTCCTACGAGAAGTTTTAAGCTTGCTGTTCACAAACTTCATAGTATCATAG
Organism: Elaeis oleifera; assembly: GCA_000441515.1. NCBI lineage: Eukaryota > Viridiplantae > Streptophyta > Magnoliopsida > Arecales > Arecaceae > Elaeis > Elaeis oleifera. The sequence continues at coordinate 1,737,564 of KE504660.1, forward strand.
CAAATATTCAAGGCTTGACACTAATTGAAAATCTTTCAGTTGCATCTTTAATTGAAAATGACCCTTAATTAAGGGTCTCACCTTTGTGAAAATAATTTTGGAATTTGAATCTCAAAACTATCGATGGTTTAATTCTTGCAAGGAACAATTGTATGATGGATTTATATGACAGGGATCTGTCTTTGACAATCAATTTGACAGCCTATTTATAGGCAAAGAGGTGAAACTCATCATAACAATCCCTTTGACGTGTCGTTGCATGGACAGAAGTTCTACTTCCATGATATAGTTTTCAGTCTGAAAGCTGATTATGAGTGACAGGAAATAGTGGAACCATTATTATGAAGTCTAGGTGTGAGGGAGATTGTTGTGTGTGAGTGTTTCTTGCAGAAACAATATTACTTCTGAAACAGCAAACAATAAAAACTTCCCTAGTGTTAAATATCTGGATATGCTCCCATAGTGTCAAGAAATGCCTGTTTGACATTGCCTATTTAAGCCAAAATAATTTACTGCTAATGTTTCCGAAGTACCAAATGCCAATGCATTGTTGTCTGGAAGTACCTTATATATCATTTCTTTGGAAGTAAATGATCTTTCACTATATGAATACTCAAACATGTGTAAGTGATCAACGCAAAGTTCAGTGCAACATTTTCGAGCTACACCGATCGATCGAATCTTTACTCAAGCACACTATCAGACATGCAATATGTGGCTTAAGATGATACATGATTAGGTGCTATAACGGGCTCTAAATGCATGCGCATCCTCATGTTGATCATGAGGCACTTTTGATTATGATGGCCTCTAAATGATGTGGTACATCATTTCAACTTGTTGTGGACTACAAAATTCAAAACACCCTAACCGATATGATTGCATGAACTTTGAGGACCATATGTTTTGATATATATGTCCAACTTACACAATTAAGGTCGACCTTGGCCTTCTGTGAACTTCTTCACAACCACATGCTTAATGATTCCTTCTTGGCTACGTTGCATGAATTTCAAAAACGCTCCTCCTTGATGCATGATCGATGACTTGGCTAATTTTGGAGCCTGGTAAATTTCAGTTGACATGACCAATAAGATTTGAATTAACCATTTTTGGTGTCATATCTTAGAGGTTCGAGGCCAGATGGTTATGTTATATATATATCACTTTGCTAGATACAAGTCATGTAACTCTATCAAATGATGATTCAATGATGCCATTGGCAACTAAGAGCTGGTAGTTTGTAAGGATGATTTTTGATACATGGACTTATTGCGGTCCTATTATTGCTTCGATGCCATATAATGACCTTACATTTTAAGTGACTTCCGTATGAATTTCTTGAATGCTCTTGACCAAGTTTAGTACATTGACATCTTAGACTACAACCTTCAAATGGTTATCCCATTGGATTTCCATTAGTAATAAATCTTATAATATGGTCTTGTTGGAACTTAGTTGGAGAGGCAAAACCTCGTGTTTTTATAAGAAAACGAATCTGTAGATCATCTTGCATTGTTCAAAGGCCAGAACATCTTGGATTTTGTATATAGAAAAGAGGCTTGTTGTCAAGGGAAACTGGGTACACTGCGTTCTTGGTGATCTTGATGGAGAGATGCAAGTTGGAAACAAAAGGACAGATTCACAGCTGATACACAAAGTGCAATGGTTAGGTGGGTCTTGTGGAAAGAAGAAAGTATATTCCTTAGAAAGTTTTTTAGTCATTGCGATTGTCATGACATGTTTCAATTCCTAATCTCTGGAGATGTGTGTTTCGAGCAGATAATGAAGAAGTTGGTCGCAAATTTTCTCGGAAGAGCCACTCCAAGATCTCTTTCATTTGAAGAGGATGTTGCTGCTGCTAGCTGTGTTAAGTTTTCGTTGTTCTTTGGGTCCTCAGACTGCGCCTAAGCTTCAATTTACTTTAGCTGTTTTGCCTCCCGTTAATCTTGCATATCTTTTCATAAATAGAAGTTGGAAGGCCATCTCTTTTTTAAAAAGCAAAAAAGAAGAAGGAAAAAAAAAAAATCAAATAGTTTGAACCACTTCACGACCAGGCCTTCGCTTTCTATTCCTTGCCTCTAAGAACAGTAGCATGATATGAAAATCAACCAGTTCCTCCAATGCAAGCCCTTGTGGATTTCCTTCTTCTCATCTAGTTGGCAAATATTTTAGCAATATCCAATTATTTGTTAATAGTGCAACGAAGAGATGTCAAAGTCGAGTGTCATTTGAAATTCGTTCACAAAATGCTTCCCCGCGCATGCACCGTTAGCATATATTTACCATCTGTGCCTCCATACTTTCAATGGATAACATCTAGTGCAAAATTATTTTGATGGTTTAGCTACTAATAAGAGTTCATGATGCCACCAATATGATTTATATCTACTGGTTGGCATCCCTCTCTATTGCGGTCAAAGGTCTATGACTCGGCATGTGAGGTATTGTCTGCTCTGTCTTAGGGGTCTTATAATTTTATCATTATAGATTTCAATCCAAAACACCTCACGAGAGAGAGAGAGAGAGAGAAAGTCTTATCTCTTATAAGCCAAAATCCTCCTTAACTTACAATAAATGTAGGATTAATAATACCATCCCTTCACCGCTACACGCCCCCCCTCCCCCACTAAATCAAGGGAGAGTTTGGATATGGGTAGGAGGTGTATCATAGTTCACCGGAGACAACATTAGCTCCAATGTGGGTGCCAATGTTGTAATCTAGGACTCATAGTTCGGTACATGAGATATTATCTACTCTGATTTATGTGTCTCACGATTTTGTCCCTTTGAATTCTAATTCAAAAGACGTCTTATGGGAGAGAAAAGATCTGATTTTCTATAAGCCAGAGTTCTCCTGGATTAGGGGGCTGTGGTGATGGAATGACGTCATCATTAGTTCCACATTGGTTGTGAGTTAAGGGGACCTCTGACTTCTAAAAGATGAGACGTTTTCTTCCATATGAGATATCTTTTTGATTGAAATCTAGATAGATAAAATTATGAGGCTTATGAGCCATAGTGGATAATATCTTATGTGTCGAGCCATAAACCCTTGACCCAATATTTTGCAAGTACTAGCAAGAGAAGGTTGAAGTGAGGAAGATGATATTTATTGGAAATTAGTCAAATTGCCTAGACAATTATTATGTTGTTTAATTGATTTTAAGATGGTATTATAAATAAACAAACTATTAAAGGATAAATGAATTCTTCGACCTCGATCGTGTAATGACTTGACTCCTCGGATCATGCAAAAAATATTCTTAGTCTTCCTCGAATTGTTGCTAAGCTCAAGCACAGTCATCTACTGACGACATATAGTTTAATAGTCCTTATAGAATCTAGATTATTTCCATTTTTTACATGATTGTGGGGTAATAAATCAGGAGTTGTGGGCATAATAACTGCCCATGATAGCTCAATGGGTGCAGTAACTATCTATGATTTTAGCTTATAAATGTATTAGCAGCATCCTTAATATCCGTAATAACGGCTGGCGTATCCCCTCTCTATATAAAAAAAGGTAGAGGGGATCCTCAAATAAATCATTTTGAGCACAAAAGTTCTCTCTGTTTTTTAATTGTTCCTCAAACTTCGACTAAATTAGGCATCGGAGGATTCTCACTGAACAAACTCTAACAAGTGGATCTTTTATTGTAGCTTGAAGATGCCATCCATCTCGGTCTCCTACCAAACACCCAGCTCATCTCCATGCTGATCTCTAACTTGGTCATCTACCGATCTCGTTGGAGTTTCGCAACAACACAAACTACTTAAATAAATAGAAGATTGAAAAAAAACTTGTCTGGATCGAGATGTATGAGAACACTGCTCTAAGTACGTGATTCATCATCTCCACATGCAAGTCTAAAACGATCTCGTCCTCAAGGTACAACAACTTAACTCAATCTAATCCTCTTCTAACGAATATAATTGCTAGAATACTTGACCCAAAGGTTCCCTTTGATGCCCAGAAAGAAAGAGAAATAAAAAGTGAAAAGTAGAATTCCAAAGTGGAAGAGCCACTCAGGAGATGTAGAACGAGAAAAAGATCTTCCGAGGTATATGGATTCTATTTATCGAAGAAACATTGCAATTCCAAGATGATGCAATGTTTTGAAAACACAGTATCATATCAAAATCAACATTCTATTCCAAAGAATTGTTACTTGCGTGAGATATTTTAAAGCTCGTAAACCAACTAAAATTTAGGAATAAAATTATTTTTTTAACAAAACAAAACTCCAACGACATTCCTATCATGTACCTGTAGAACTATACTTGCACATATATACAAACAAAGGGTCATTGATAATGCATATATTCAATTTCTCGGAGAAGGTTGATGAGGCTATTTCACCAAGTGATTCCATTGGACCAAAAGTTAACCACACCACCAGCCCATAGCCTCAAAAAGTTCATGCAGTACTATTGGTTGTTGCAAGGATTTCAGAAACCCTCTCGCCTCAAGTAAGAGATCGCAAGTTTGAAACTTAGGTGCTATTTTCAAGTTTTTTTTTTTGGTGAGGAATATAACCTTCATTTATATAACCTGTACATTACAGTAAGTAATACAAAACAACAGCAGGCCTACCAATAAGTACCCGAAACACATACAGCGAACAAAAGTAGGCCTACTAATAAGTAACAACAAGTATGGAAATATTTGATCTAATACTTGCAAGATTGGACACTTCACAACTCAAGAAATTAAGGATAGAAATAGTCCAAAAATTTCTGTATGAATATATGAGCACAAGACAGTCTCCCAAAACGAATTTAGGGACGTAATAAAAAGGCACCGCTCCCTGTATATTACTGATTGCATGATTCTAAAAGCCCACCTGTTTAAAGATCAACAGCACATGATTTAAAACATGGGTCCAGAAGAGCAAGCAAGTTGATGGCAATATGGCCCACCTTCTTATCAAAAGAGAAAGCTGAAAGAGGAGCCATCTGAAATGAATTTGAATATATTGATAACATGAAGGAGCCCAGGATGCAATGCATAAATTGCATCAAAGTGAAGCAGATGTCTATCAGAGTGATGATTGTCATAAGCAGAATTAGTGATCTTGTGAGAGTAACTGTATGAGTTATATGTACTACCTGCCCATTTCCATCAGTACCTAATTGTAAAAGCACATCATGTGGGATAAAATGATACCAGCAAAAACCCTGGGAACAACTATATATTTTTTGTGTGGAACATAAGATAAAACTATTCCGATAGTCAACCAGAAAGGCAGTAATCCCATCTGCCACTTTTACTTGTGAAGCATAATATGGGATTGAAAGTTCACAGCGAACTGAAGGCAAAGACGAGCTATGCAAGTAATGAGCTGATCTTATGGAGATAACTGTTTAAGTTATATGTATTATCTGCCTATTCCCATCAGAAAGTAGTTGTAAAAGCACCTCATGTGGGATAAAATGATACCAGCAAAATCTCTGGAAACAGCTATATCTTTTTTGTATGCTGCATAAGCTAAAACTGTATTGATAGTCAACCAAAAAAGCACTAATCCCATCAGCCACATTTACTTGTGAACCATCATATGGGATTGAAAGCTCATAGCAAACTGAAGGCAAAGACGAGCTGTATAAGTAGTGAGCCTGCTCATTCCCATCAATATACATCATTTGGGACGAAGATCCGAACCTTGTTTTGAAAAACCACATACTTGTATAACTGATGATAGGCAATAGGAAGCATGTTTGATGGCTTACAAAATGAAATGAGCATTGTGAAACATGTTATTCTGCAAAATCCATACCAAGGCACATAGTATTATTTCATCTTCTGTTTATCCCTTAGTTTCACCGGTGACAAACTCAATTCATTTGGCTATTAGCACAACAAGAAATAGGACTTTTGCTGACATAAGATTTACCTACACAAAATTTTACGTAGGTAAAGAGAATAATTAGCTATACAAAAAGTAAATGTCGGTAAAATTAGAATAATTAGCTACGCTACTAAAATACATCGCAAAAACTAATTATCGACGCACAATGAGCGTCAGAAATTAACCTAATTACCTACGTAAATATGAAGAGTAGAAAACAAAAGTATTGTCTACACAATATTTACATCGGCAAATATTTATCCAAAATAAAAAATTAAATTAAAAAATTTCCAACATAAATTTTGCATAGGCAATAATGCTAATTACCTATGCTTCTGTTATGCATAGGTTATTAGGTTAATTACCGATGCTAATTTTCTATCAGTAAATATTTTACGAAATTAAAAATTTAATAAAAATAAAACTATTTTTCAACATAAAAATAGCATAGGCAATTAACCTAATTACCTACGTCCGATCGAAGTGTAGGCAATTAGGAACTATTGCCTATGCAAACTTTTACATCGGCAAATATTATGCAAAAATAAAAATTAATTAAAAAATATTTACCAACGTATATTTAAAGTCAGTAATTAACCTAATTACCTATGCTAGATGGAAACATAGGTAATTAGGTATTATTGCCTACGTAAATTAGCATCGACAAATATTTTTTAAATAGAGAATTAATTAAAAAATAGTTGCCGATGCACAATTAGCCTTGGCAATTAGCCTAATTGCCTACTCTTCTAGATTATATAGGTAATTATGTTAATTTCTGATGCTAATTTGATGTCGAAAAATATTTTCTTTTGATTAATTTTTTATTTGAAAAATATTTTTCGACGTAAAATTAGCATCGATAATTATATAATTGCTTACGCAATAAGGAAGCGCAGGCAATTAGTCATATTGTCTAAGCAAAATTAGCATAGAAATAAGGAATAATTTCTATGCTTATCTCTTCCGTAGCTAATTAGGATAACTGTCGATGCTAACTTTGCATTGGTACATATTTTTTAAAATTAATTTTATATTTTAAGAAAATGTTTGCCGACATTAATTTTGTGTAGGCAATAAAGCTTAATTACCTACACTTTATTTTGCATAGGAAATAAGGTTAAGTCCCGATGTAAAATTAGCATCGATAAATTTTTTTCTTAATTAATTTTTTTATTTAAGGATAATATTTATCGATGCTAAATTGGCATTGACAATTAACCTTATTGCCTATGCAAAATCAGCATCGATAAATATTTTTTAAATAAAATTAATTAAAAATATTTATCTATATAAAGTTAGCGTAGGCAATAACAAATTGCCTATGCTTATCACTTACATAGCTAATTAATTTTTAATTAATTTTTTTATAATAATTTATCGGTATAATTTAAATTAAATTCATCTTCATCATTCATTATCTAAATAATTATC
>KE504660.1:1744869-1756225 GCA_000441515.1 Elaeis oleifera
ATTAGAATATCATCACAAAAGTCTACCTCAATCCGATAGCTCTAGCTATATCGATCAATAAAATTTGATTTCGACGGTCACGAACGACCGTATGATGATCTGATAGATAGAGACCATCGATGGATCCAAAAATTTACAATGATGATCTTGATGATATTTGTAGCATACTATCAAAATTTACTTCAATCGGACATCATTATCATGGTTAATTTAGTATGAAATGATTTCGACCGTTAATAAAAAATGAGTGATCAAAAGGCCAAATGACGTCCGATTAAGATGATTTTTCTGATATGTATGAGTGATCAAAAGGCCAAATGATCTTTGCTACTACTTTTATCATTTGTATGGTGATGATTATAAAATTCAAACCGCATGTATATGAACAATCCAAAATTATATGTCTCATGATACTCATTTTTAAAGTCCTTAAGTAATTATACTTGTGCTTTAGTAAAATCTGCTTAACATATATAGTTCATACATGTACGATTTAGATTTTATGATCACCACCATACAAAAGATGAAAATAGTAGCAAAGATCATTTATCTAAAAAATCATCTTAATCGAACGTCGTTTGGCCTTTTGATCACTCAATTTTTATTTAAGGATCAAAATCATCTCGTGCTAAATTAACGATGATAATGATATCTGATTGAAGTAAAATTTTGATAATATACTATAAATATCATCAAGATCATCGTTGTAAGTTTTCAGATCCATTGGTGGTCTCTATCTATCAAATCATTACACGGTCATTCATGACCGTCAAAATCATATTTTATCTATCGACATGGCTAGGGCTATCGAATCGAGGCAGTCTTTTGTAACGATACTTTAACGATAATTATTTAAATAATGAACGGTGAAGATGGACTTTAAACTCTAAAATTATATCGACTATTTAGATAATAGTAAATTATTTGTGAAAATAAAAAAATTAAATAAAAAATATTTATCGATGCATAGTTTGCATAGGAAATAGGCATAATTGCCTACGCTTAAAACTTACGTAGGTCATTAGGATAATTTTCTATGCTAAATTAGCATCGGCAAAAGTTTTATTTTTTATTAATTTTTAAATTTTAGTAAAATATTTGCTGATGCTAATTTAGCATAGGTAATATTATATTTATCGATGATATATTTTGTGTAGGTAATTATCATTATTTTCGACATAAAATTTGCATCGATAAATAGTTACAAATATAAGATTCGACGAACCCATATGCACTTTCGTCTTCTTTCCCGCCCTCCTATTTCCCCCGAATCGTCTCCCTATCGAACCCACTCCTTCACCCCCATTTCCCTCTCTCCCTCCCTCTCCCTCGACCGTCGCCGCTCTTACCGTTAGTCGTCATCATCGTTGGTCGTCATAACCACCGTCGGGTATGTTACCATCGCCGCACCGACTTTCAAAGATAAACACTTTTTTTTTAGTGGCTTCGTAGGGAAGGGAGGAGCGGGGGGCAGGGGGTGGGTCGGGGGCAGACCATCGGGGCTCGAGGGAGAGGGGACGGCCGTCGGGGCTGGGGGTGGAGGACCAAGGGCATTTTGTGTTCCCATGAATGACCGTCGGGGCCTACGAGGAGGGAGGGGGCTAGTAGCGCGAAGGCCGGGGGCAGACCGTCGAGGCTTGGGGGGGAGGAGACGGCCATCGGGGCTGGGGGCAGAGGACAGGGGGGGTTTTATGTTCCCACGGACGGCCGCTGGGGCCCAAGGGGGCTAGTCGCACGGAGGCCGGGGGCGAACCATCGGGGCCCAGGAGGAGAGGACAACCGTCGAGGCTGGGGGCAGAGCGGCTGGGTTTGGGGGGTTGTGGCGTGCGAGGGAAGGAGGGGAAAAAATACAAAAATTATTTTTTTAAAATTAATAATTTATTAATAAAATAATAATAAGTATTAAAAATAATAATGATAAAGTTGTTAAAATAAATATTTAAAATATTAAAATAATTATTTTTATAATGAAATAATTAGATTTTAAAATAATGATAAAAATAATTTAAAAATATGAGGGGCACTGACAGGGGGTGGAGCGCTGGGGCCCGAGGGGGCTAGTCGCATGGAGGTCGGGAGCGGATTGCTAGGACTCGAGGGGAAGGGGACGACTATCGAGGTCGAGGGCGGAGGACCGGTTGACACTGATATCAACCCATGACCAATTCGACGTGCTATTTCTCGACTAATCCCCCGAAAAGTAGCAATAGAATTGCCCTAAAATATTCCATATCACTACCTCATTGAATGCTTGCATTATTGGTATTCACCACTGGGCTCGCTCTGGTAGTAGAAGGCCCTGTCTACAAAGTCCCACAGCCCCTCCCAAAGCATCTAGCTTGATTCAAGTTATTAGCTTCATGGTCTAGATTAATAACAGGCACCTCGGTAACAAAATCTCTTCTCTTACCACTGCTGCCCCAACCAGAACCAGCACCTCTCCATGTTGCTTGGGTAGGCTTCAGTTGAGTCGCATCTTCCAATTTGGTGGCATATCTTTACGGGCTGTTGCTCGAATTTATGCGAGTTAGCATTGAAAAATTAACTAGAGCTCTCAATAGTAATATGTATATAGCATTGTATACTCAGAGTTAAATTGGACGAAGCGGAGCATATTTTTAAATTATTTTAGTCGCAACATCTCCTACATCGTCATAACTTGGATGTCATGCACATTGAGAAGAACATTTATGATAATGTTATTGGGACACTTCTTAACATCAAGAAAAAATAAAGGATAATCTGAATTCTCGGCTAGACATGAAAAGAATGAGATTATGGCATGAGTTGCACTTGATACCTCATAATAGTGTGAAATACTTAATGCCAACTGCAAGTTATACATTATATGAAGATGAGAAAGAATTTTTACGAGTGGTTAAAAATCGTAAAGTTTTCTGATGATTTTGCCTCCAATATTTCAAGCCGTGTGAACTTGAAAGGCGACAGTATTTAGGGTATGAAGAGTCATGACTCTCATGTTATGATGCAACATCTTATACCCATTGTTATGCATGGTTTCTCCACCCCAGAGATACAAAATGCATTTATTGAAATGGGTATTTCTTTCGAGAATATGTTGTTGGAAACTTCAAGTTGATATACTTGAGAAGCTTCAATCAGACATTGTCCTAATTCTGTATAAATTCGAAAAAAATTTTCTACCATCATTTTTCGACATTATGGTACACTTGGCGATTCACCTTCCAATGGACGTTTTGCTTGCCGGGCCAGTCCAGTGCCGATAGATGTATCTTATTGAGTGATAATAATATTACAAAAAATTAATTTTTTATTAATTTACAATCATTACAATTCTAATTACATATGTTTTATATTTATTTTTATCATTTTGTATGTGCAGATTTTTGTATAAGTTAAAACAATATGTACGAAATAAGGCACTTCTAGAAGGATCGATTATGGAAGCATACATTTTCACAGAGTATTTTGCATTCTATTCGATATACCTCGATTATGTAGAAACACGATTCAATCGTAAAGACCGCAATGGAGATAGGGAGTGGGTCGATATTGAATCTTCATTATCTGTTTTCAAGGTTAATGTTCGTCCCATTAATAGAAAAAGTACAAATATATGGATATAGAAGAGCGTGACCTAGCCCATTTCTATGTACTCAATAATTGCAAAAAATTTATCATTTATGAATAAGTACTTTTACATAATCAATATTATATACTTTTCATGAAGTAAATAAATAATAAGTATGTATTTATTTAAAGAGCATAAAGACATATTATTACGATAAAATAATAGAGATATCGAGAGACGACATCGAAAGGATTTCGCAACTTAATTCAAATAATATGTAAGCACTATAGTAGTTTTATTCAATTTTTATTATATGTAATGTATACAGATGATTTATCGTAACTTATACGCATGTTGTTGCAGATGATATTAATGCATCGTAATAAGAAAGATGGTGCAACCAAGGAACTATATGATTTGGTATGCCACCTTGATCCTAGAGTTTCATGTTATAACTCACGTATTGTTGGTGGCATGAGATTTCATACAAGGGATCTTGATATGCAGAGGTGGACTTAAAATAGTGAAATTTTGACGTTGGAAACCGATGGAGATAATAAGATTGAATATTATGATATCCTAATGAATATTATACAATCAAGATATGAATCAAACGATTTGTTTACCTCATGAGGTGGAGAGGAGATATGAGGAGGAGATGTGTCGAGCGGAGGAGGATCGCTATAGATCCTAGGAGGACATAACGGCCTTACAGCGTGACAATATTGAGCTTTGGTCCTAGCTTGTAGTATTTGGGACAAAGCTCGATGAGTTAGTTCGCTACATGCCTCCCTCATCAACTCCCAACATCCCAGATGATGCCTATGATGATAACTCCACCGATGATGATGATGGGTATCCTCCTGTGATCGATATTATTTTATATTATTTTTAATCTATATATTTTCATCATTTAGTAAATAATTAGTTTGCTAACTTAATTTTTAAATCTATTGCAGGTCAGTGATGCGGCTTGGCATGTGCAGTTTTATTTTGTATGGATGTATATATTTTTATATGACATTTTATACGGTTGTATATATATTTGTTTTGCTACATATGTGGTTGTAAAAATGAACACAATATTTTGATATATATACATATATATATATATATTGTGTTATTGTTAAAGTGAAATGATTTTGATTCTGATATATGTGTGAATGAAGAAGGTAGTGTACATATTGTGTACATATTATATATGTTTGTTTATCTACAGATTTATAGAAAAATTATAAAAGTTATCATAAAATAATTATTTTTTTGTTAAAAGGATAATTAACGACGTAAAATAAGTATAGATAAAAATCTTTAGTGATGCTAATTAGCATCGACAAATAATACATGGCGTCGTCAAAGACGTGCCATCATTAGTGACACTATGCTCTATTTGCCAACGCTACATAGTGTCACTAAAGATTTTTCCCTTCGTTTGTTTTTCGTCGTCGAACAACTCAATTAGTAATGCAAAATAAGCGTAGGCAAAACCTAAATTTTTGACGACGAAAATTTAGTGCGGCTAATTATTTTTCCAACAAAATTTAACATCGTAAAGAATTAATTTTTATGACGCTTATTTTAGCATAGATAAACCATTTGCATCGCTAAACAGAGTTACCGATGCTTTTTAAGTATAAGCAAATTGACTATTTTCGATATTAATTTTGCATCATTAAAAATTCTGACGCTTGTTTTAAATATAGGTAAATAATCAACGATGTCAAAAAAATATTAGTAAAGATAAAATTTATCGATGAAAAATTTTTCATCGGCAAAAGAAATCAACGATCCTCCTTTTGTCGATGCATATTTGCCGACGTATTTTACGTCGATAGTCATATTTAGCTACATTGTTTTGATATTTAATTTTTTTTGTATAATTAATTATCTTATTTTTTGTAGTGTAGGCTAAGACATAGGAGAAGAGGGTAAGGGCAGCTTTAACCTCCGCTATCTCTGGATAAATAAACAGAAAGAAAATAAAAAGGTCCGGTGCTAGGAATAGGTTTTCATTGGGCTAACTAATTTATCAATAGTCTTGATCTAGGACTTGAAAGCTAATATCATGGACAATTTCATATTAACAGTATCTCCATTATACTATTATGCAATTAAAGCAAGTGTCTCTTCATGCTATTATGAAGATGTTATTTAGTCTTAAAGAAATCATATGCAAACTTAAGTGTAAATGAAAGACTCGGTCCAATGTCATCAAGCCTCAATCGCAAGCTAGCAGGAAGAAAAAAAATCTATAAATTTATTTTTCTTCCTATTGAATCAGGGCTTTTGGTTGATCCATGTCGAAACCAGAGGGGCTGCCCAACCAATAAATTAAATCCAGCAATATTCTTGCCCAGATCAGAGGGGCAGCGGCGTCAGTTTCAATCTGAATTTATTTTGCTCGATATTTAAAAGAATCCCAAATACATAAGAAAGCAGGCAAGCGCAACAAATATCCAGTAGGCTGGGGACTGAAGAAAATTACCAACCGCCTTGCCAAATAATAATACTAGGCGGCAGGTTTTAGGTTAAAGGACGCCAAGGGGCTGCGGCGTTATCCTCGCTCGCTCGCTCCCTGCCCCCTTCTCCGTGACGTCCATCTCCTCTTGCTTCTTCTTGTTCGCTCTCAGTAGTCTTTTCGCTACCCGAAGGCACCGAGTAAGAAGGGTGCGCGAGAGAGAGAGAGGAAGAGAGAGACGGGCCATGTCGTCGTCGACCAACATATGGGTTCTCCTCGGGCTGGGCCTCGCTGGCGTCCTTCTCATGACCCGGCGGCTGAAGCGAGCCATCAAGCAGGATTCGGGGCTTCGTCGAGCGGTTGGAGCTCCTCCCTCCCCCTCAGCCCGCCCCTCCCAAGGCCCCCCATCCTTTGACCGGCCTCTCCTTCGCCGTCGCCGACATGTAAGCTTTTCCTAAATCTATCCTTTCTTATTCTTATAATTCCCTGATCTAACCTCTCTTTCTTACCGTTTGATCTTTATTGGTTTCTTCTTCTTTCCAATCATCAGTTATGCCTAATTTATTCTTGACTCGAGAGTGTTTTTTTTTTTTTTTGACGGTTTTGATTTGATAGTATGTTTCTTATTGCTGTGATTTAGGGTTTGTTGTTATGTAGGAGCAAGTGGTCATAAGCTGCTAGTGCTTGACTACTTAAGGGGATAGGAGTCGGTGAAATATTATTTGGGTTATTAATTTGATTCTGAAACTGAAAGTATAATTTGATTCTGCCGGCCGGTGTTGGGTACTGGCTGTGCAATGAGGACATGTTAAAGCTAGCAACAAGAACGAGATGCAAGCGAATAGAATTATCCGTCACACATTCTGTCATTTTGGAACAACACACAGAAACAGATGTGGTCATATAACTTGATTGCATATATTTATTGTTACTTCATCCCCACTTTCTTGGATTTAAGTCACTGCAAATTCACCAGTTGTTTTCCTCTGTAATTAGAGCTTGATACTTGATTTGTAGTCTAGTTTTCACATCAGTGTCTTTCTTTGGATTCAACCATTTCTGTGAGGGCATGCTTCATCTTTTGAACTTGCATTTTGCTGTAAGTGCCAAGGCTGTTCTCTTTTAAAATATGTCATTAATTTTGATTTTCTTGTATCTGCTCACTGCAAGTGACTATAATGCTAGCTAAAAACTTCTTTGACGTACTTTAATGGCTTTGATTGGGCAACTTTGGCTGAATTCTTGATTGGTTCACTGATCAACAGATTCGATATCAATGGATGTGTAACTGGGTTCGGCAATCCAGACTGGGCAAAAACTCATGATCCTGCAGCACGGACATCTTCTGTGGTTTCAGCTCTCGTAGATGGGGGTGCTACTTGTGTTGGAAAACGGTGATTGATGAGATGGCTTATAGGTCAGATTAGTATCTCATTTTACAACTTGTCACATTTTTCTGTTTACATTTGTAACATAACATACAACCAATTTGCCACTGTCTGGCTTTTTTCAACATTTGAAATGACCTCTTTCTATACAGCATGACACCAATGGGAGTTTCAGTGAAGATTTAAAATCTTATCATGTCTTTTGTCTCTTGTGGTTTATTCCTTATAGTTTGAAATGCCTTTGCTTAATTTAAGTACATTATATTTTCAGTATCAATGGTGAAAACAAACATTTTGGTACACCAACAAATCCTGCAGCTCTTGAGCGAATACCTGGAGGATGCTCGAGTGGATCAGCTGTAGCTGTTGCTAGTGGTCTAGTTGATTTCTCCTTGGGTGAGCTTCTAACCACTAAATATTTGTACAAAGATGCAATGATAACAAGCATGACCATTTCTAAAAAAATCAAAGCCGGCTTGGCCTTCTCTTAATATGTAATAAGCCGGCTTGGCCTTCTCTTAATATGTAATAACCAGCTTATAGATGTATATTGTGAAATACCGTACATTGTACTAGCCATGGTAGAGCTGATGAATGCTCGTATACTGCAACCTGCATGCATTTAAGAAATTTACAGTTTTGGACTGAATGTATTAAAGTAACTGCATGCATTTAAGAAATTTACAGCTTCTCATGTTTTATGACCTCATAAAATCATGTTTGTATATTTGAGGATCTATTGGAATAAACTTCCTGTATGTGGAAGACTTTTAGTCTTCCCCCATAAATTGCACGTGGTAGCATTTTTACTGATTTACCCCCCTCTTCTTTACACTGTCATCATCTAGATAAAGCCCATATGTGTCAAGCTTTTCTGTCAATTTGTTCAGTAGGTTGAATGATCTTGTTAGAAATTCTACAATGCTTCATGGTTGGTTTGAGCTCCTACTGTGAAGTGTTTGTATGTCCAAATGGCCATAGAGTTAATAATGCTTCACTGATGAACAATAGTTTTATCTTGTTCCTGCTGTGGCTTCTACTTATGCAATACGAATGATGACTGCTTGGTCAAAACTGTGGCACTACGTCTAGTTTACTTTCACTGAATTTGTTATAGAAGATCCGGGTCTTTGTACCTCGACATTTGTTGTATACTCTTGGAGCCCTTTTGTTGCCTTTTCTGTTCTGGAGGTGACCTAGATATACGTTGCCTTTGACCATGACTCTGACTCTTATTTGCTTAAATTTTTTAGTTCTTTAGGAATGCAATAGAACCTTCAGTCTCAACAACATTTCTTGTGATGCAAATACATGCACATATTTGCTTGCTTAACTTTAGGTTTTGCTGTCTTCTGATCCATTAGTGGATAACTGATTAGGGAGAAAGTTTGGACTAAAGTGGACTTTTTGGGTTCATTGGCCTCTAGATTAATAAGAAATAATGAGTGTTATAGTTAAAGGTAATGCTTTTGTGATGATCTGGAGGGAGCCAATAGCAAATTGGATTATCATTTAACTGGAACCAAGCAATGAAGTATGATTGATCAGGTTGGTGAGCTTATGCTTGCCAAGTCCAGAATGCATCTCATATGAAAATATGGGGGATAGAGACTTGGTTTTCAGGCTTGTTTTCATTGTTACATGCATTTCATAGATTAACTTTCCTGTAGAACTTGTTTGCACCATTTTAGAGGAATGAGATTGTGAGACAGTAGTAGTATTCTGAAGAAGTGTAACCTTCAACAATGATTGGTTTCTGAAATCAAACTACCAGCTGCAGCCTGCAAAGGAGTGTTAGCATTTCTGAGGTGATATTGTGCCAGAAGTTTTTACAAGCAATGGGTTTGTTATTCCATTATTTTTTTCTTGTTAACAAGCTACTAAGATCTTCAAGTTGACAACCTTTAATACCTGAATGCTTTGTGCTGGAATAGGCCTTCTGATATCCATCTGTTCTTAAGGGATGTAGCTTGAAGAATCTTTCTTTCGCCACAAAATTCCTAATTCCATACTGCGAAGTTCAAGGCCAATTCTTATGCATGTGAAATGGGTTTATCAGGCATGATAGTAGTATTCTCTAGCAACTGAATATTATGGTTCATCTTCTGTGACAGCATAATTGTTCTTTGATCATGGTGGAATGTTAGATTTGGTTCCTGACTTCCTGTTTCTTCATCTGTTCCAAAAACTTCTTAACCTGTCATTTAAGCAGCTAACAATGACAGTTTATATCTTAACTGTTATTTACATTAACCTTGTTTCTTCTCTTTTGCATCCGTATTGCTTTTATTTTTTCCGGCTTGCATATTCATCTGCAAGGGCTAGTTTTCTATTATGCTAGAACTGTGTCTAATATTTGAATTTCACTTTTGACATATCCAAACAGAATTGTCTCAGCCATGTTAATGCCAATATTTCAACATATTGAAGCATAGTTCTTCTTGCAATTTAGGAATCATCATAACGTCAGTATTTGCTTAGTTTCTTTTGATTTTTGCTGCAAAAAATAGCAAAAGGGTTACTCTTGTCATATAAGCATCATGGGCAAGCCCTTTATTGATCGATAAACATGTGTAGGTGTTGATACTATTGGTGGTGTGAGGATACCTGGGGATTTTGTGGTATATTAGCATTCCGACCTTCACATGCTGCTGTTTCAAATATTGGTGTTATTCCGGTCTCACCAAGTCTTGACACTGTAGGTATGTGCATAAATTTTTTTTATAATTTAAATTCTTCCTATTTTTGGACTATTTGCTCATTTAAAGCAATGGAACTCTACTTAGAGTACATTTTTGTGTTGTTTGCTAAAGCAATAATGACAATGGTTAGAATTAGCCGTCATGGACATGGGTGGGGCATGGTAATACAGATACGGATGTGATATACAAGTTTTCCTAAAAGTCTGATATACCTTCTCCCTTCTGTATATCCTTATGTCATAGTATGCATTTGTGAATAGCTTAATGTCTATACAAATGTAGAGGCATGCTGTATGTGGTTGATGAGTTTTGAAGTTTAAATGTAATTTAATGTATCTTTCAATCAAAAGTTCAGATACATCAAAACTTCTTAGTTATCATACGAGGTTTTTGTATCTGGATCAGGGAAATTGGGATCCGCCTCAGTGGCTGATATGGGCCACATTGACTGGGAAGTGGCCCATGGCATTGGTGTATGGGTAAACCAACCTGAACTGACACCTGCCAGTACCACCTGGTACCAGGTTTAAAGGTGTGAGGACACTTGGCACTTATTTGAAGGTTGGGAGGGGAGTTTTCACCTATGTCAACAAGGTGACAGCAATGTGTCATTGATGTAGGTCACTGCTTCAAAATTTGAAATGAAATTAGTGTTGAAATAACAATGTTCATATCAAATATCACCTTCCTAGCGAGAAAAAGCATTAACACCATAGAATTAAAGGATGGAAATACCAATTCTAGCAAGAAAAGGCCATGCAACAGGGCAAGTCAGCTTTTCATGGCCATATTGGCTCATGCACTGCATCAGTATGGCATGTGCCATGGTACATGCTGTGCAGGTTCGTGACTGGCATGGGTACCCAACCTGGCTTTTGATCCTTGATTTGGATCAAATATCCTTGAGTGGGAACCATCATAATTGTCGATATATAATCATAGACAAGGGCATCAAACTTCTAAACATGTACGTGCCAACCCATCTAAAATAATTGATATTAGATAAGAGGATTTTCATTGTTGGGCTGGGCTTGGGTCTGCTTGTTTCAGCTCAATTATAATTAATCTGGAATTGGGTTAGTTTTTTAATCTTTATTTTTTCTGCTGACCTAAAATTAACCTGATCTGACCTCTCGTACCTGCCAATCTGCCTGAAATAATTGGGTTTGTGTGAATGCTATTTGTTCTCAGTTTAGGAACAAGCCTGCTTATTCCAATGCAATTAAGATAGGGTTGGTTCAAGTTTTTTTTTTTT
>KE504660.1:1770810-1783762 GCA_000441515.1 Elaeis oleifera
GCACCAGAAATTTTTCTCTTTTTCCATTCTCTTTTTTTTCTTTTTCTTTTCTTTTTTTTCATGGAGAGAAGAAATTTACAAATTTGCTCAAATGCTAGCATACTTCTTGGAGCTTATGGAAGGACTTTGTGCATACCCTTTTGAATTTGATCTACTTATCCTTTGGCTTCCACCCCCAAACTCATTCTTTTAATACTTGGGTGGATATTTACTCTCTTTATTGAAACTTCATACACTAGCACTTCTATTTATTTTCTCTCTCTCTCTCTCTCTTTCTTTTTTTTTTGAATCATCTCTCACTCTTATACACAATCCCTTCTCATATAGGGTAAGGTACTGTGTTTGGTCTAAGGGCTAGGTGATATGTGCGGGTAAGCAAAGAAAATAAGGTAAAAATGTTGGCTCAAACTGGCTACAAGGGATAAATTTCAACATGGGTGGCTAAGGCTATAATGAGCTAAAACAATTAATGCTTAAATTATCTCTTCATCCAGTGCATGCTAGGATTTCACCTCGATAGGTTTAAAGACCTGTTCTAGGACTGGTGAGACATCAAATAACCACTTTCTTGTACACATGCACTCTTCAAGCAATCATGAAGTCAGTGCAACTAGCTAGCAACTGCACATCTAGACCAACAAGACAATCTAAGTCAAGTAGTAGTGGCAAGAACAAGTGCTCAACCTCTTGCACCTATCCAGATAATCAACCTGTCAGTTCTCTAAAGGCAATCTTAATCATTCTTCAAAGCAACACTTATGCATCCAAAGAAAGGGTGAAATTGCATTAATGATTTTTTTGTTTTGAAGAAAGGAAAGAATGAAGAACACAAAATGCAAATACAAATGAATCCTAAAATAAAAATGCAGCTCAATACCCCCTAACTCAATCTTGACATTGTCCTCAATGTCAATCTGAACATACTCAAGTCACAAGCATAGGATACATGCCAAACATCACCAACATTCATCACATACTAGATAGAGAACCTGTAAAGGATCATCTAGGCAAATGTCATTCATATTTCCAAAACAAATCTGAACACAAAAGCATATGGAAATACGATATCAATATAAGTCATAGTATGCTAGATACAGACATAATATCCAAAACAAAGCTTTTTGGGTATAATCAAAATATAAAGTCTAACATAACCAACAAGACATAAGACTGCACTAGAAATCCTGAGATGGTGAAGATGGTGGTCTATCAGCAAGCAAGGTGTCGAGCTTGGCATGCGCATCCTGGAGACTCTTCTTAGTGAAATCCTCCAAGGTCTGGAATCTCGTCTCCATGCTCTCCAGGTACGCTATGACCTGATCCAAAGTGGCTTCAGACTGAGATGGTGGAACTGGTGGTGTCGTTGTGGGCAAAGATGATTCGGTGTCCATCTGCTGCTGCTGTGCCTCATCGCCCTGCGCCTGGTCAGCTTGTGCTGCTCGGCCGTCTCTAGGAATGATATTCCCGTGAGCATCCACGAGAAAGGACTCCCCATTCACTTTCTTGCAGATGTTCATGGACACAAGTGTATCTGAATCAATCCTAGCTGCGCCCAGAATCGGGCGGATCCTGACAAGAACAGGGACAAATCCAAAAGATAGAGCTATAGCTGTGATCAATCCTTCTACAACAATCTTGCCCATAGGCTGTCCTGACATCCTCTGCAAGTGGCTAGCAAGCCAAAACCCAGTACTAGCTCTCTTACCAGAAACCATGCACCACAAAAGAATAACTCAGTCTGATTAACTACTCCTGTGCTTTCTCCCCTGCCACAGATGGTGTTAGCTATCACCCTATGGATGTACCTAAGGGCAGGCCTAGTCAAATGGGTTGATTTTGACTTGCTCGGATGATACTCACCACCTGTAGGTGCTATCTGCCTCCAGAATTGCATCTCACTATACTCATAAACATCTCTGGGGATCATCTGATATCCTGTACTGTCAAACCCAAATACCCCATTTAATTGCTCAATGCTCATTTCTCTTCTTCCCCATCATTCTAAAGTAATGCTGCTCCTTTCCTGCCTAGACCACTGCCTCCAAACTGACCTAATACTACCTAGGAACTCTAGTGTTAGGTCTCTATAGGCAGGACGGCTAATGGTGACAAATCTAGTCCATCCTATGTTCTCTAACAAAGTAGTAATCTCAGCTCTGAATCCCAACTGATCTAAGGTTTCCTCATCAATGTACTTAGTGCAAACTATAGGTCTCTTAGAGAGTGCGGTACACTTTACCCGGTGTTCCTTATTCCGATAAGGCCAAGCAAGCTCCGATGGTGGCGTTTGTGAGCGTGGCTCACGTGGCGGAGCCTGGGAGCCTCTTGGGTTGGAAGCCTGCTGCCTCTCCTGAGTGGGTGGGCGCTGTGGAGAAGGGGAAGCACCCTCTTGGCCACGGGAGGAAGACCCTCTACGAATGACTTTCTTCTTGGGTCCCATTGTAGTGTGTGAGAGAGAGAGAGCTAGGGTTTGGTTTGAGTGTTTGGGGTGAGGGGAAGGTGAGAAATGAGTGGAAAAGTGAGGGAAAGTGATTTGGGGTGAAATTGTTGAGAAATTGGAATGGGTGTTGTTGGGAGGTTGAGTCGCACAGGTAGGCGACCGAAATGGCGGGAGAATTTGAGGAATATGTGTTTTTCGAATGCTGGAACTGAAGGGGCAATATTTAAATATCTAGAGTGACACGGCCTGTGTCAATTGACATGGGGTGGGCCATGCATTTTGCATCAATTTTTTTCATTAAAATGTTTTCATTATTTCCAGATTTACACGGCTTGTGTCAAATGACATGGCCCGTGCTGTGAGCTGCAAAATATGAAGTTTTTGTGTATTTTAGGCTTGCAACAAGTTTAGCTCGGTTTTGTGGTCCTAAAATCACTTATGAGACAAAATTAAGCACAAAATCAACACCGGACTCATTTCAAATGCAAAATTTAAATCAATCCACTTATCCTAATGTAAATCTCCAATTCTCAACCAATTCACTCCCAACAAATTTAAAAGCAAAACAAAGCAACATCCAAATCACTCAAAAATCAAGACCAATGCTCATAATTCAACAATAAAACTAAGAAGAGGTAAAGAGTCAAAGGGCTTCCCTTTTGAAGCATGCCCTCCTCCCATTGTCTGGTTGCCTTGTCATTTCCTCTCCCAAAGTCTACAAATCAAAACAACCTGCAAGAAATTGACAAATATCATAATTGAATTTTTGGGGCATAAAATTAGAAAAATAAAACAAGTAAATAAGAAAATAAACTTGGGTTGCCTCCCAAGAAGCGCTTGTTTATAGTCATTAGCTTGACTTTTCAGGATCTACTGTGAATATGGCGGGTCGGTGAAGGAGTAGTTAACTCCTTTCTTGATGAGCTCTCCAATGATATATGACTTCAAATGCTGCCCATTCATTTTGAATGCACCTGAGATCTCACTCCACACCTCAACCGCACCATGAGGAAAGGCCTTTATTACTTTGAAGGTTCCGACCATCTTGACCTTAATTTGCCAGGAATAGCTTCAATCTTGAATTGAATAGCAGCACCATGTCACCTTCTTTAAACTCTCTTCCTGATATGCTTGTCATGCCAACGCTTTATTCTTTCTTTATATATGCAGGCATTCTCATATGCATCCAGTCTGATCTCCTCAAGCTCATCAAGTTGCAACAATCTCTTCTCACCAGCAGCCTTCATGTCGAAGTTCAATGTCCTTATTGCCCAATATGCCTTATGCTCCAATTCTATAGGCAAATGGCACGATTTCTCATAAACCAATCTGAATGGTGTATTACCTATGGGAGTTTTGTAGGCGGTGCGATACGCCCATAGGGCATCATCAAGCTTCAAGGACCAGTCCTTTCTTGAGCTATTCACCGTCTTCTCCAAAATACTCTTCAGCTTCCTATTAGATATTTCCACCTGGCCATTAGTTTGGGGATGGTAAGGGGTTGCAATTTTATGCTTCACCCCATACCTTTGCAAGAGTCTCTCAAATTGGTGGTTATAGAAGTGAGTACCGCCATCACTTATAATAGCTCTAGGCGTGCCAAACCTTGTGAAAATGAATTTCTTGAGGAATTTCACCACTATAGCAAAAAATCTACCCACTTTGACACATAACCCACTCCAACCATGATATACTTGTTCCGTAGGAGGATGGAAACAGACCCATAAAGTCAATGCCCCACACATCAAATAATTAAACCTCAAGAATACCATGTAAGGGCATCTCATCTCTTCTAGAAATATTGTCAGTCCTTTGGTATCTATCACAAGCTAGAACAAAATTCCTCACGTCTTTAAATGAGTGGCCAGAAAAACCTGATTGAAGCACTTTTTCTGTAGTCTTTGAGGTGCTTAGATGTCCACCGTAAGCTGAAAAGTGACAGTGAGTCAAGACACTCCACTTCCTCCTCTGGTAGGCATCTCCTTACCAGCCCGTCATTGCACCTTTTGAACGGCAGTGGCTCTTCCCAACTGTAATCTTTGACATCAAGTAAGAATCGCTTCTTTTACTGATAGGTCAAATTTGGGGGGAGAATTCCACAGGCTAGATAATTGACATAATCAGCATACCATGGTAGTGCAGTGCTGGCAATAGACAGGAGCTGCTCATTAGGGAAGAAATCATCAATTGGTAATTCACCATCCAAGTCATCCCTATGTTCCTGTCTAAGCCTGGAGAGGTGATCAGCTACGATATTTCTGTTCCCTTCTTATCCCGGATCTCCAAATCAAACTCTTGCAGGAGAAGCACCCATCTAATGAGTCTTGGCTTGGCATCTTTCTTATTCAACAGATATCTTATAGCAGCATGGTCTATGAACACTATGACTTTTGAACCACCAAATATGATCTGAACCTGTCCACAGCAAACACCACAGCCAAAACTCCTCAGTAGTTGCATAATTAACTTGGACGTCATCCAAGGTTCTGCTGGCATAATAAATTGCATAAACTTTCTTCTCCTTCCTTTGGCCTAGTACAACTTCCACAGCAAAGTCACTCGCATCACACATGATCTCAAATGGCAATGTCCAGTCCGGTGGCTGCATTATGGGTGCCGATATGAGCACCTCCTTGATCCTACAAAAAGCATCAAGACAATCCTTATTAAATTCAAAGGGCATATCTTTATTAAGAAGGTTAGTTAAAGGTTTAGCAATTTTAGAAAATCCTTAATAAACCACCTGTAGAACCCAGCATATCCTAAAAAGCTACGAACTCCCTTTACCGAGGTCGGTGGTGGCATCTTCTTGATTACTTCAACTTTTGCTTTATCCACCTCGATGCCTCTTTCAGACACCATATGGCCCAGTACAATCCCCTCATGAACCATGAAATGGCATTTCTCCCAATTCAAAACAAGGTTGGATTCCTCACATCTTTGCAACACTTTAGAAAGGTTAGTCAAACAATCATCAAAAGTAGTTCCATAAACAGAGAAATCATCCATAAAATTTCATAATATTTTCAATAAAATCAGAAAAATAGTTATCATGCAATGCTGAAAAGTAGCAGGGGCATTACAAAAACCAAAAGGCATCTTTCTATATGCAAAAGTACCATAGGGGCATGTGAAAGTGGTCATTTCTTGATCACTGGGGTGAATGGGGATTTGAAGAACCCCGAATACCCATCTAAATAGCAAAAGTATGAATGTTTAGCTAGCCTTTCAAGCATCTGGTCAATAAAAAGCAATGGAAAATGATCCTTTCAGGTGGCACTATTCAATTTCCTATAGTCAATGCACATTCTCCACCTAGTGATTGTTCTAGTTGGAATTAATTCATTATTTTCATTCTTAACAACAGTCATACCACCGTTTTTAGGAACTACATGCACTGGACTCACCCAACTACTATCAGAGATAGGATATATTACTCCTGCATCTAGTAGTTTTAAAACTTCCTTCTTAACAACTTTCATGTTAGGGTTGAGTCTCCTTTGATGTTCTATGGTGGGTTTAAAGTCATCTTCTATTAATATTTTATGCATGCAAATAGAAGGACTAATTCCTTTGATATCATCTATTGTGTACCCTATAATCCTCCTATGCATTCTAAGTTCTCTCAACGGTTTATCAACCTCAATCTCACTCAAGCTAGCACTAATAATCACAGGATATGTAGAATTGGGCCCAAGAAATGCATACCTTAGCTTTGGTGGAAGGGTTTGAGTTCTACCTTTGGAGCTTTTTCCTCATCAAGTGGTAGTGGTTCAGTAGATACCTGTTTCAGCTCCTGTATTTTCAGCACTTGTGAATGTGGGATAGGTGGACTTGCCTCCAGAAGCTGCGCATATGCTATTCCTTCCGCATTTTCATCCTCAATCGTGGCACTATGCACCAAGAAGGATTCAAGAGAATCTTCAGGATATTGGTTTATGAACTCCTCTTTCACCAGCTCAACAATGATGTCCACTCTCAAGCAAACATCCACTTCATTCGGCCTTTTCATTGCTAGAACAAGTTAAACTCCACTTCTTCATCCCCACTTCAAAGTCAATCTCCCATTCTTCACATCAATTATCGCCTCCATCGTAGCTAAGAATGGTCTTCCCAAGATTATGGGAATCTGGACATCCTCCTCCATCTCTAGAACCACAAAATCTATAGGAACATAAAACTTGCCAACCTTCAGTGGAACATTTTCCAATATACAACTGGGTACTTAATGGACCTATCCGCTAGTTGCAAAGAGATGGTGGTTGGCTTCAATTCTTCCATTTTCAGTTTCTCACAAATAGAAAGTGGCATGAGACTAACACTGGCACCAAGATCACAGAGAGCTTTATCAATTGACATGTTTCCAATTAAGCAAGGAATAGAGAAGCTACCTGGATCCTTTAGCTTAGGAGGAAGCTTATTTTGCAGAATTGCACTACATTCCTCAGTGAGAGCTATAGTCTCATATTCTTCGATTTTTCTCTTATTTGATAGAATCTCCTTGAGAAATTTAGCATATGAAGGCATTTGGAAGAGAGCCTCAGTAAATGGAATGTTGATGTTAAGTGTCTTCAGGACTTCCAAAATTTTTCGAATTGCTTGTCCAACTTTGCCTTTTGAAATCTCTGAGGGAAAGGCAAAGGGAGCATGTATGGTTTTGGAAGTTCTTCTTTGGCTCCTCTTTCTCAACACCCTTTTTTGAATTTGTTTCTCCTCGACTGCTGGGGTCTCATTCTCTGATCCAACTTTCTCTTCATCAACCCTTTCACCTCTCTCACTTTTATTCTCTACTACCCGCCCATTCCTCAATGTAATAGCCTTGCAGTGTTCTCTCGGGTTCGGTTCTGGTTGGCTAGGCAATGCACCTAAAGCTTTACTGGAGGAGGAACTGGCCTGCTGAGCAATCTGGTTTTCAAGCATCTTGTTATGGGTAGCTATCTGATCAACCTTTGAAGTAAGTTGCCTGATCACCTCATCATTTTGTTTCTGGTTCGCTAAGAGACTCTCCATTAAGACCTTCAGGTTAGATTTTTGCTCTTGAGGTTGGGGTGGATATTGGGGAGGTGGGTTAGGATTCCTATGTTGAAAGCCAGGTGGTGGTCTAGTGTTCTGCTGAGGGTTATGGCTCTGATTTTGCTGGTTGGACCAAGAGAAGTTGGGGTGGTTTCTCCAGCTGGGATTATAGGTGTTGGAGCAAGGGTTACCTACAGGCCTGCAATTAGAATTGTTGTTGACATATGCCATTTGCTCAACAGAGGGTTCCTGTGCATAAGCTTCATAATCAACCCCTTGATGATTTCCTCCATCCATATCACTGATTGGGTTACCTGTCCCCACTGCACTCATACTCAGCTTGTCCAACTTCTTTGTTAATGCATCGAACTTAGCATTAATCATGCTCAATGCATCAACCTCAAAGACTCCAGTCGGTCTCCTTGCATTAGTTCTTTCATTGGACTACTGGTAGTTATTTGATGCCATTTCCTCAAGTAAAGCAAGAGCCTCATCAACTGTCTTACCCATGAGAGCACCTCCAACCGCTGCATGCCTGCATCTATAGTGATACTCACAGACGGAGTCAACCCATTGTAGAAATTTTGCGCGATTAACCAATCCGGAAGGCCATGATGTGGGCATTGTCTCTGGGGATCCTTGTATCTCTCCCAGGCTTCATATAAAGACTCATCATCCCTTTGACTAAAGATAGCAAGATCATTGCGAAGCTTGGCAGTCTTCCTGAAGGGAAGTACTTTGATAGAAAGGCTTGTGAGAGCTGGTTCCATGTTGTGAATGAATTTGGAGGCATAGCACTCAGCCAATCCTTTGCTTTGCCCCTCAGTGAGAATGAAAATAGTCTCAAGCGAATAGCATCATTTGACACTCCATTTATCTTGAACGTGTCACAGATCTCCAAGAATCCCATTAAGTGTGCATGAGGATCTTCAGTTGGTTGACCCCCAAACTGGTTCTACTGTACCCATTGGACCAATGCTGGTTCAGTTCAAATTGTTTGCAGCTACTGTTGGCCTTGTAACACTTGGTCTGAATTCCTAAAAATTGGGCGTTGCATAGTCCCTGAGCACCCTGTTGTCAGCATTCACAATCTGGTTGTCTTGAGCCATGATTGCTTGTTGAGCTCCTTGCCTTCTTCTTTCTGCTCTAATAGCTCTCAAGGTTCTTTCAATTTCGGGATCGCAATCAACTAGCTTTTCCTCACTCTTAGCTCTTCTCATAAACTAGCTGTAAATCCTGAAAACAAAACAAAACAAAACAAAACAAACAAATAAAATATGAGAAATTAAGAAAATAGAGGTGTCTAAATTAATCAAACTATCAATCGTTCGATATCAAAGCACCGAGTCCCCGGCAACGGCGCCAAAAATTTGTTCGCATTCTGCAAGTGCACGAATCGTACCAAGTAGTATGGAAAGATATCGTTCCCTCAGGGACCGTGTTGAATACCAAACTATGACAATCACGATTATCTAGACGATCGAATTCGAGCTAGAAATTAAAGTAGATTAAATATTGTTGGAATTAAATCTAAACAAGTTAACTAAATTCAAACACTAAGGACTAAAGGCATTCCAGAGTTAGAGGTTCACACATACAATTAACTATGAATTAAATCCTATTTATTCATTCAACAGGAAATTATTACTTTGAAGGAGATTAACCCTAAATAGTCTAAAGCCCTCTCTCAAGGCACCATAGACGTGTTTAATTAAATTAAGACCTACTCTCATGGCATTAAGTCAATTAAAACCCATTAAGTTCTTTGGTTAACCTATTGATTCCACATAGAATTCAAGCCTATCTCTAGATCAAGAACCCTAAGTTCAAAATCCTGTTTATCCTATATCAATTTTCACCTTTCAGTCCATCAACTGATATATAAAATCAATGCGAAGTGGTTACCAACACATAGCATGCATTAAGAACACAAGAAATTGAATCAAAGTAAATAATCCTTTATTTTATTGAATAAAAATCAGATCCAATCCATAGTTATCGAAAGTGCTATATCCCTAACCCCAGAATAAAAAAACTACTCACTCATGGTCAACTTAACAACCAAGTTCATAAAATAAAGAAACAAGAGATAAGAAGAAGTAGAATTGAAAAGCCTAGAAGAGAGTTGCAGCTTTGATGTTGTGGAACTTCGGCTAGAATCTCCCCTTTGTGCAGAAAAGTCTTCTTCTTGGGCTTGGTTCTCTAGCATGTATCTCTTGATTTCGGCTCGCTTTTTGCTAGTTTGGAGACTAAAACTATTTATTCTCCTCAGGGGATCCTAGTTTTAGAGTCCCCATAGCTTAGGAAACTCCTTCCTCCCGAAAAATAGAAGTTAAAACGTGTCTTTTAAGTGTAGGTCTCGAAATCGACATGGGGCGTGTCATTTCACACGGGGTAGGCCGTGTACCTTTCGGCAACTTTTGCTCTCTTTGCTGCTGACACAACTCGAGGCATGTCAACTGGTCTCGCGGCTGGGATGAGTAACACGGCCTCTAGCATGGCCATGTCAAGGGCCGTGTCAGTCTGCTACTTCTTGAAATTGACTTTCATGCTTCGATTTGTGCAATGGCCTGTCCGGACGCCTCCAAATCTCTGAACTGACGCTTAACTCCTTCACGATCAAAACTTCCTAGGCCACTTTATTCACCTGATCAAAACAAAATTAAGCAATTAAACTTAAATAAAAGAAGAAAGAGCAAAGGAATTAAAAACATATAAAAACTAACAAAAACTAACAAAGCATGAACAAAACACATATAAATGACACCCTAAACTATATAAAATATGATTACATCAGTATTTGGTATCATACTGTTTATCTTATTTTATGACTTATTGGGTATAAGGATGTGGAGAGCTTGTGCCTTCTAAATTCCGGGCCTTCATCCAATTAGCAAGGAGGCACTCTGACCTGCCAAGTGATGAAGTTGTGCATATTATATCTTTTCTATTGTACCAGCTTCCCTATTTCTCCACCTTTTTTCCTTCTTCTTCCTTGGGAAAGAGTCTGGAACATCTTTTAATTTGTTGCCTTGGTGATCAATGTTTGGGTCATAATATCTGTTTCTGCAGATGCCTGAAATTTGGACTCTGTAAAGTATAAACCACTAAGATCATGCTTTTATTAGGTTTTGGCAAGAGAGACAAGCATTAGTCTTTGTTGAGAACTTTTAAATTTTATAAACAAGTTCCTGAGCCGACTCTTGGTTTCTGTCAAATATTCACCTATATGTTGGTTCTGGTTTGGTGGTTTTTACGTGTAGTGCTGCTGTGGCTCTTATGGGGCTTGTCTTGTGCATTATGTCCCATCACTTGCTTGGTACCTTTTGTTTGCTTCTACTTGTAAGGCGGTCTCTACTGTCTTGCCTGCTTGAGCCTGGAGTAGGCATTTTGCTGTCTTCCTCCATGACGTGTAAAATAAGGAGCACAGGTTTTGTGTTGATCAATGATGAAATATTTAAAGAGCATATTATCTTGGATGACAATTGATGCACCTAAGTGCAGCCTTTCCTAAAAGTACAGCATGCACTGTGGTAGAAATAGTATCATATATATGAAGTGGGTATAGTTTGGTTGTGTTCGTATTTCACTGTGTGATGGAGTCTGACAATTTTGTCCATTGGTTTACCACAGTTATTCTGTGATTGATCTGGTCCTCACACTTTTCCAAGTTAACCATGGTGATATTAGTTACGTGCAGGATGATGGAATAATTGTTCTTCCCACAGTATTAGGAGCTCCTCCAAAACTTAATGCAAAGGAAATTTCATCAGAGGACTACCAGTCTCATACATTATGTCTATCGGCTATTGCTAGCATGTCAGGTTGTTGTCAGGTACGGTGCTTTTGTTTGGCAGCTGAAAAATTTGTTGATGGCAATTGCTTGACCTTGGTCAACTGGTGGCGGTCCTAGCATTTAATTCTAATGCATTAAGGATTTTTCTGCAACATCCTCCTGCTTGCATGTGCAGGTGACCATACCTATAGGGTACCATGAAAAGTGTCCTGTGTCTGTATCCTTTATCGCAAGGCATGGGGAGATCGCTTTTTACTAGATACTGTCCAGACTATGTTTGCCTCTCTTCAAGAGCAAGTTGATGAAGTTATGAAGTCCAAATCGTCAAGCAGTAGCATCAGCAAGGAAGAATCTGCGGAAATTGCAAAAGAGAAAGTCAGTTCTCTCTCTTTTATAACCTAATTTTTGTTTGTTTTGCTAATAGTGTGTTATGCTTAAGACATTGTTGTGGATGTTATATTTTTATCATTAGGTAGGATTTATTCTGTAGTAACTTAAAAATTGTCAAACAATATGAAGCCTTCTGAAGTAGATTGTTTTGAACATTTGATTTGGTTGAATTTTCATCATTATTTCCATCCTTGAGTTAATTCTTCTCATCTCTTCTTAAACCCTATTCTTTGACACGTGGAATCCCTCCTTATTTGGTATCAATTATTTATTACAGGGTAACATTGCTTACAAAGAAAACAATGGCAGAAAGCTGTTAATCTGTATACTGAAGCAATCAAACTGAGTGAAAAGAATGCAACATATTATAGCAATAGGGCTGCTGCATATCTGGAACTTGGAAGGTACTTCATTATCTTTTGGGTGCTTTTATTCTATTATTTGCTTCATGGTTGAAGGATTTTGTTTTGTTCAACCAGTTACCTTCAAGCTGAAGCTGATTGCAGCGCTGCCATAAGCCTTGATAAAAGGTCAGTAATGTTGTATAAAACAAACTTTTGTGGGTTCGACATGATATCATAATTTAGTACCTTGGTTGAAGCTCGTTATAGTGATTATGTAAGGCCGGAATCCTTAACCTTGTTTTGCATCAATTTTACCGTAAGTTAACGTGCATATCAGGGTGATTAGAGTTCAAATTCATGCCATGATTATACTGTGATTCTTCTGTAGAGTGAGCTTCGGCTAATGAAAGGTTGGAATTATTTGTGATCTCCATTGTGTAGCGTTCTTGATAAGATGTGTTTTATACACCAATTTTACTGAAACTTTGTGCATGGTTCTGTGTGGGATTCAAGTTTCCCTTCTTTTGGAACGGCCCTGTACTATGCTGGTGGGACACATAGCAGCAGGAAAGTTTGTGGCTCAAGGTGCATGTGAGCAATTTTCAGCTACATGCTTGCACTAGCTTACCACAAACCTGGCTTTGTTTTGCACCCTTTCATGTTACATTTTTGCAGTTGTTGTTGATTTTCTCTTTTATGTAAGCAGTTTAATTTTTCCAAAAAAATAAGCAGTTTAATGGGTTTTTATTTTCAGAAAGTTGAGAAAGCTCCACTTGATGTTCCATTTAAATAAATATCTTAGATACACGTAGGACTACATTATTTATTTTGAATTTGCTAGTTCTCTCAGCATTTCCCTTACTCTCGTGGTTTCTTGTTCAGAATGTCAAAGCTTATTTGCGAAGAGGTACTGCACGTGAAATGTTGGGCTATTACAAAGAGGCAATTGAAGGTCTCTCTCTCTCTCTC
>KE504660.1:1800608-1819991 GCA_000441515.1 Elaeis oleifera
TTTAATTTGTTTGGAGAAAAAAAAATTGTAGATTTGAAAAATTTATATTTCTCTATTTTTTTCATATTTTTTTATAAAAAATTTTAATCAAGAAATAATTTATTCCCAGAACATGTCTCAATGGGAGTGGAGTTGCTCTGCTTTCACGGTATCTGAATCCAGTGAGCGACATGAAAGCAATTCCGGTTATCAAAAATTTATAATGTTTTTGAGGAAACAACAATTTATAACTTTCATTTTAACAAACTTGTAAAACCAAGAGGTTGAATATTATTTTCAAAGGTCGTCATGCCATAGTAAACAAATTTATCTTTAACCAAAACAAAAACAAAACTTACACCTAAAAGGTTTTAAAAATTATTTTCCAAGCAGGAAATGATTTACAGAAAACAGAGCGCATCAATTTTGTTAGGCAGTGAAATTAATATTATCTTATACTGCTTATAATTGGAGAAATATACGAGAAGTAAAAGTAATGATAGTTCCAAAAGGCTGCGTCGCAGAAGGTAAACATTCCCGAACACTCGTCGCCTGCTCCTCCTGTCAGCATCCTTCTGTTCAAAAGAACTGGTGGGGCTCAAATAACAGACATCATTTAGTTTGGGGAATAAGGTTTCAGAAAAACTTGTTTCAGCAAGTAGAGTCACGCAGTACGCGCCTCTCAGATTAACAAGAGATACAAAAAAATGTATCTAAATGAATATTCCCTTTTTTAATCTGACATATAGATATGGTTGCTTACATCTGTATATCCCAAATGTTTCACTTTCAAGCAAATATCCAATCTTGTCCGCCAGTCCTATACTCGGATATATTGGATTTATAAGTGAGGCTCCTGCTTAGGGATCCATGCCTTCAAAAGAAGTTATGCATCCTCATCAAAAAGAGATGCATTCCGGAGAATTAGATTAGCCCGAAATAGGCCTAAAGCAAGCCATTCTTGCTCCACCGAAGCTCTAGTCTCAGCTCAGTTGAACGTATTAAATGCCAATTCATTCTTGCATACACATCAGGTTTACTTGCAGAGAGTCTTTGCTCCTTATGCTTGTGCTTGAAATGCTGTGGATTTCAGAGCAGAGAATCTACTTGTACATACACATCAGGGTGACTTGCTCAGACACCCCTTTCAAGATGCTCGCCTGAAAAGTTGATGCGCAGTGTAGCTTGATTATATACTTTAGCTGACTTTTAAGCCTCTGTAATTTGATTTGCCATAAAGCTAAAGTGTCCTGTATCATAGTTTGTCCTGCCTACTTAACAAAAGATACAATAATAGGATCAGAATGCCAGTGAAGGTGCTTTGTATGCATGCAAAGGAAACCCATTCACAAATGCATGCTCTTGCGGTAGGTAATGGCTGCAGAGATGCCACTTACTTCTGGAAAGGATCTGCTACGTTCTTTCTGGAGTTGATGAGAACAGCAGAGAAAGACAAATTATTTGCTTGTCTGCAGCTTCCAAGCGATTGGAATTACTACTATCTTCGATCTTCTTTGATTTTTCAGATGTTGATCCTAGGATCTGGACAGCTAAGCTACCACCTGTAGTGAAACGAGGTTAAATCAAGTTGGTCAACACAACATGAAAAAGAAAGCAAGGGAAAGGAGACTAAATTGAGAAAAGTAAGGATCGATTTTTTCAAAAAAAATGGACAATATTTAAGGAATCCCCGTGAATTCAAACTACTAGAAGTCTAGAAGAAATGCATCCTTGTCCATTTTCCAATGTCTCCAGACTCCATGTCCCACCAATCAGCCATAAGTTTTCTTTTCTTTCTTTTCTTTCTTTTCTCTCTCTGAAGCAATACCTTCTAGCAAGAACTTAGTGAAACTATCACAAAACGCTCCTAATATTTTGTTGCAGGCAACTATTCTTTTGTCCACAGGAATCACAGACTAACTTAGCTTTTCATTATAGAATAGAAAGTCTTTGGATTTGTATTTCACTAAAACCACTTCCAAGATGGGCAGGTTCTCGTAATTTATGCATTACAGCTTCCAAAAGTATAATAATATTCTTGCCAGAATACCTGAGAAATATTCAGAATTTCAAATGTATAAAATTAACAGAATTTATTTAGCATCAAGTTGATAAAAATCTTTATATAATTCTTTGCCAGAATTGAGCACTAAATCCAAAGAAGTTGATATCATTTAGCTCATTGCAGTGAGTAAGGTCCCAACAACCAAGAAGAAGAAAATTAGTTTAAGCTAGAAGCTGGTAGAGAGATGTTTTCTTACATAACACAAGAGCAGCTCCAATCCATTCAGTGGTACCCCACCTTTCACCAAGTAGAAACCATGCAAATGCTGCACCCCATACTGGTTCCAATCCATAAATAATCGCAGTTTCAGTTGCTGAAACATCACCCATGGCATCCAACTGTACAAGTATATGCATTTGGTTTATTTACATCATGTAAATCACTGTTATAACAAAATTTTCATAACTGTGTGCAAGGTTCGCCGTACCGGTACCGGACCCCATACCGGTGAAATTCTGTTTAATGTCGGTACGCGGTTCGGTACGGTACGGTAATGTCGGTATACTTCGGTATGGCGTATCGATACGAGACCGGTACGGTACGATACGGACGGTACAGGGCGGTATGGGGCAGTATGGCATTCCATGACTATGTGGATAAAATACAAACATGGACGAATGGCAAGTGGTCAAAAGAAACTTAACATGAAACTTGAAGGAAATAACAAACAAAATAATAAAAAAAGAATAACTCACCTCTGCCCACAAGCATAAACCAGTTGAAAATATGCCTGTATATATTGCTGGTATCCAAGGAAATGAAATTATGCAATCCCACGATACTGACCCATCACAGGATCCTAAGTTCAGATGATGCACATCACCAAAGATACCTCTAACCAGAAACCACATCACTGATGACAAAGCCATAACAAAGACCTGAATTCAAGAGAATATTTTAAGAGATGGAGATTCCTTACATGAGGATGAAAACCATCAAGAAAAGACATGAGACGGTGCAACATAGAGGCTTAAGAACACAAAATGTACCTCATAGCCAAGAAGCGCCAAGAAATTCTCTTTTTTTGTGCTTCTTGAAATTTGTTCCGTTCTAAGCATATGGATCCCAAAGAACACCGCACTCAAGATGTTCAGAGCATCGCCAACCTTCATGGACAGTAACAATGATGCAGACGGTAAGATGATTACACCAGGCAACTACAAGTATATCATTTGCCACGTGCATGTATCCTTGTTCTTTTTCTTCTTTTCTTGTGTGGAGGTAGAGAGTGGGGTTATACCATTCTGACCAGAGTAACTAAGACACTTGCTCCTACATAACAAATACCTTCTTGTAGCCTTTAATTTGTATCAAACAATGTTTGGAGGCTCGTGGGTATCTGGGTGTTTTAACATGCATTAAATGAACTAATTTATGATAAGGTCAAAATAAGATGCATTGGTTTAACAAAAAAAAGAAGGAAGAAAGAAAGAAAACACTTCATAGAACAAATCATATAAATCGTGCTGCATGGGATACTGTGGTCATTAACTCATTATCATTAGTAAACTATTTCATCACCATGGAAAGATTAATACACTGACAGATTGATGCCGTAAGAAAATAAAGAGGTGATACTTACACAAGGGGTGAACCACCACACTCTAGCATAGCAACTCCAATGAGAGATGCAAATGCTCCATACCAGATAAACACCGGTACTGTTGCACCAAACATGCCATCAATTAAAGGCACAACAATTACCTGCTCATCATGGCAGAGCTTATTAGAACTTTGGCTATTCAATTCTCATTCTTCCAAATAACATTATATTCTGGGAAGATATTATTTGTATGGGGCTGAGAGATCAGAGGAGGGGCTTACTGTGAAGGCAGAAATGAAGGATGCATGTCCTGCATCTGATGTGAGTAGTCCAAGGGCCTGACTCAGGTAGCCCAAGCTTACCCAAAGACCTAACTCTATACCGGCAGAGCGGGTATTACAATCTCGATGTGCCTGTAACACAAATGGTATGAAGGGAATCGCTGAAAGAACAAACCGCACCATGGTAAATAATGAAGGCTCCACAACCTCTTCAACCTCTTTCAAAACTGGAATGTCGCTGGCTGAAAAGGTTAAAAGGGAGGAAGAAGTGAGACATAAATATCACTTAATCTTTCCTACAACAAATATCTTGTGGAGAGATGTCAAGTGTCATTTTATTTTGATGGTTACATAGAACAGAATTAAACAAAACAATTACCTTAAGTAATATTATGGTAGTAAACTATCCTCATAATTGAAATATGACTATAACAGAAAACATCTAAGACAAAGAAGTTAAAAGAAATTGCTCCATATAAACTTGGTATTTTGATGTTGTTAGACTTTCTTAATAACCTGAGACTACTTAGTGATACAAGTCAAATAAGTAATTCTACAGTAAACAGTCATGCTGAACTATCATAGCTTAAATATTGACAAATAATTCTCACGAAATGTACCCAAAAAAGGGAAAAAAACTCAGATAATGTACAGATCACATATAAATATCAGGTATGCTTTGTAGTGTGAAGTTTGAGAACAGTTCTTCAAAGAATGTGGGGATGCAACAATCTGCTTATAGTAGAATCCAACCCCACTGATACTCCTAGAATGTGCTGTAAGCCCCAATAACGTCCTAGTCGTACATGGTATATAAACAAATAGTAGTCACAATTCAACCACTTAATATGTAAATATGTAGTGAGGATATAGATTGTTGAGAGAACACCTAGAGTGAATCTGCAAAGATGCTAAAGCTCCCAATGCAGACGACATGATTAAAATGATTAATTAACTAACTAATACATTACTAAAGTAATAAATTGGCAAACAAGCAAAAGCCACTATTAGAGTGAACAGTATGAAGTTATAATCTACTCATGGCCAGATACAAATCTCTTTCAGTCAATATTGGCTAGCAGACAATACAAACTCACATATCATGCCAATAATCTTACAGCAAGGTGTGTAATGTAGTGCGGTGTGATATAGATCAGTTCTCGTACTAATGAGGCCACATAGCTCTTGACTTAGCTAATGTGCAACCTTCCAAACTTTCATTTCCCTAAGGGCAAATCTATGGTTCTTGCATGGCGGTCAGTCATTTATAGTCCAGACTCTTAGTGTTTAATCTGCCTTAAGTTAGACAAGGATGGGAGAGTGCTAGTTAGCATGGTATTGTTGTTTGTCTGTGTATTATAGCACACCTTCTATGCTCCCATTTATTTATGCCTTTCTTGCATGATTCTACAGGTGGTTTGTGCATGTATAGATCACATACATCAAACAAATCCAGTACATTGACGTGTTCATTGGATATGAAAACCATAATTTTGTATATTAGGCCAGTCAGTTGTTCTGATAAGAAAAAGCAGTCAATCCATCACTTGCACCTTAAGGTTCCATTGAAAAAGGGGAAAATCCACTCTTAAGACCCCAAATTCATCTAGAAAACAGCAAATTAGAACACAACAAAGAAAGACAACTGGTGTATGCTATAAACACTTTGAAATAACTGCCATCTCCTAGGTGAAAACTTGCTCATTTAGAGAATGACAAGAAAAAAACTCATACTAGATGTGAAGAATAATAGGTACTTACATTGCCAATGTTAACAATATAGAGCATCTAAGCTAAAGTAGCACTAACCAAGGTAGAACTATCAATGCTTGGCTAATGACCAGTCAGCTTTAAACAATAATTAAATAAATTAAGATGGAACAAAGGGAGGATATCAGTTATATTGGCGGTATCACAACGATGAAAATGCGGATGACAAAAACAAGGGTGATGACCATAGTGATAGTGCAGATTCTGATGGCAAAAGAATGGTGGTGGTGCTAGTTCATTTCCCAATAGTCTAATTAACGTTGGTTAAGGATAGTCACAAAAATCATAGTTCTTTCATGTAGTTTCTTTATCTTTTTACTAACTGCTTGGACATGCTTTCTTCGCAATATTTAACCAATGTGCCTGATGAAAATTGACTACTACTCTTATTCTGATGAGGTAAAATAGGAAAAGGTTAGGAAAGAAGCATACCCCAATACGATCAACAACTAAATACCCTATGTGCCGCATATGATTGCAACATTAGATATTATTGCTGGCTAGTTCGGATCAGGAGGAAAAAAATACAACAAACCCACAATCAGCACTCTTTTTTTTGGAGGGAGGGAGGGGATGTCGAGAAGCGAGGCTGCATGGAGCATAATCAATATATTCATTATACGCAACTTGATGGCCAGTGCCAGAATAATCCAAAACTAGGTTGAAGCCAGTTACTGACGTTTACATTATAGAATAACTTTGTGAAGGTTTCAGAGCATCCCTTTTTTTTATGAAAAGGTTTTAGAACAAGCCAAAGCTCTTGTTTTGTCTGTTGACAGCTTTGATACCGAATACTTTGATTCCCTGTGATGAGAAATCCTCCAAGACCAAATATTCGTCCTATTTATTTATCATACTATAGTTTATTGTTTTACAATGACATTGAACATTAATATTAAATTCAGTTATTTTTTCTCCTTGTATTTGAGCCTTTTGCAACACAAGCTTGCATGTTGACATGTTCATATTTTTGACCTCATCCCCCTCACACGATCTGTATAATCCTAGGTTCCGTATCAGTCTCCGACATGAACACTCCATAAACAATATCATAGCCTACAGCAAGTCCAATATACAAACTGGCCGCTAGTTGTTAGTCACGGTCCTCAGCAAACCTTTGCTTCATATAGATTAATGAATTCTCTTCTGCACCAAACGCAGAACCATACCCAACAAGCATTCTCTCATGCATCAATTTTTTACCAATCATTTACACTAGAACAAACAATTCAATATTTGTTCAGAACAACAAGGATCACTCTAAAATCCTTACTGGCTTCCAAATTGACATCATCGAGCATGGGTAAGATACTAATTTGGCTTCAGCTCAAGAGTATCGGCAATTTATTTAGTCAACCAATCACAGAAATCAAAATAAAGAAAGGAAAAGACACTAGTGAGAAGAAGAAGTACCATAGATGACGGTGAGGACGTTGAGCAAGATGATGCTCCTAACCTTCTTCGAAGCAAAGAAGATCCGATTCCACAAAGGACGCCCGCCGAAAGACTTCGACCTAAGCCTAAACATCGGCCTCCGGCTAAGGGGAGCAAAAATCTCAGCCCCCGTCGACGAGGCCTTGGCTTCGCTCCCCTCTCGGACGAAGCCAACCCCATCCAATCCACCGATATCAAAAGGGAGCCTGCAATTTGACTTCTTTTCTGCAGGCTCGTCCAAGGAAGGCGAAGGGGAGTCTTGCAACGAGGATCTTGGAATTCTGCGAACGCTCCCTCCTCTTCTCCTAGTCTCATGGAAGGAGAAAGAGGTGAAGGTGGAGACACCGAGAGGGGATCGAGCGATTTCGGCCTTCGGAGACCAAATCCGTGGAGATGGGGAGGCAACGGACATCGCCTCTTCTTCCCTTCCCTCGCGAATTCTCACCGTGACGAGTTCGATGGGTAGGAGGAGTTTTCCTATAGCGCCGAAGGGTAGGGCGAACCGGGTTCAGGTTGTATCTTTCGCCCGAAAGAATGATTGATCTTCTTTCGCCACATTCACCGTTGGATCGTCCCACACAGCTCTCAAAGCACTCGGACACGTGCTTTCATCCGTCTGCACAGTTCTTAATGTGGGTGTTGTACAATCCAATGATGGATTCGCGCGAAGGAAGGTGAACCATTCTTGGTACGAAAGATACAGCCTCCGTCCGGTTCGAGCTTGGCAGGTCAAGCAAGAGGCGAAGCGAGTGGAGACGAGAAAGGAATGGCCGTCTCAATGTTTTGGGATGGGTGGAGCTGAGAGCGTCATGCTCTCGATTCAGTGGTGCTGGTTATCATGTCCACAAAATTTTGTGATGCCCCTCTTAC
Organism: Elaeis oleifera; assembly: GCA_000441515.1. NCBI lineage: Eukaryota > Viridiplantae > Streptophyta > Magnoliopsida > Arecales > Arecaceae > Elaeis > Elaeis oleifera. The sequence goes on from KE504660.1 coordinate 1,808,551, forward strand.
TTCAGGTTGGTATCAACATCATCATCTTCTTGGCAATTCAAACACAACATGAAGACCATCTCTAATAAGGTTGATGTGCTGCAACAAGAGGACGCTATGTGCACAATATCTACTATTTGCACGCGTGTTAATCATAGGCATGTCATGTGAATAAAACATCTTAGCTTTTTACGGGAGCCTAACATCCGATCCGAATGATGAGTGCATGTCGAAAGAAAATAATGTGTCGAAAGAAAAAAAGAAAATAATATGTCATGTCAAGAGAGGATAAATATCCAAATGATGTGGTATGGATCGAACGCAAATTTGTGCAGATAGTTTGCATCCACCCGGGCATGTAGATTATGCACTTATTTCGCAATAACAATAAAATCAAGGCTACTAAGCAATATGAATAGGAGGAAATTGGAATTCAATCGGGCAACCATTGGATGCACGATCAAATAACCAATCGATCGATCGACGATCAATTAATCAAACTGATAATTTTTCAAGCAACTTTTGCACTGAGTTTATGTAATTAGAATATCAAGATTATTTAGTGTACACATACTTTTTTATTCTTTTGGAAGTTTTAATATATCATTAAGTATCTCATCTTTTAAATTATGTCTCTTATTTGAGTCACCTACCATGTATTGCAGTGCGGTTATTTTTTCAAATATATATATACATACACGCACGCGCACACACACGAATAACATATCTCTCTATCTATTTGGATATAAGCATCAATTAATTAGATTTGTGAAGAATCTATCCATATATCCCCACACTATGGTCTAAATAACATGCAAGACACTCATACATAAACATAAACACAGGTCCAATTCGTGATAATACACACATTATCCAAAAATAGTCGAAAAATAAGAGAAAAATATTGTTTTAACATATATATTTTGTAAATAATGGTTTATTGCATATTTATTTTTCCAAAATTCTAGTTCTAAATATACACTCAGATCATCTCATTTTGCATAGATGCTCCTCCAATTAGATTTTTGGCTGATAGCATTAATAAATAACTATTTCAATTTTACTTGATATTGTTCCTTTTTAACTTAATATTCCTAAAAAATGAATATTTGATTTGCATTAAAACAATAATATTTTATTATTTTATATATTAATATAATAGGATAATAAAATACTTTATATTAAAATAATTATTTATTAATATTGTTGATCAGAAATTTAATGAAGACGAATCCATGCAAAAATGAGATGATTTGAGAGATATATATACTATTTTTTTGAAGGCAAATAGGTAATAAGCTATATTTACATGAATATATATGCAATAAACCCAAAGATAAAAATTTATGCTAGTTTTTGATGTTTATTAGATATTTCTCATGCTATTTTAGTCATATCTTGTATGCATAATGGGGTAAAATAGTACAATAAAGAGCTAGACAATGAAAAAGCAAGTGCATAGAGATGATGCAGTCACTGCATATCATCTTCATCTTGTCTATTGCTTCAGGAATTCGTACAAAAAAAAGATAATTTGTGAGACATGTACAGTAATTTTTGGAATATAAACACATAATATGCTGTATTTGCAAGGACATATATGTAATAAGTCAAAAAAAAAGTCTTAGCTTGGTTTTTGATGTTTATTAGATATTTGTTTGGCTATTGCGGTCCTATCTTGTAAGTGATGTAGGATAAAATAGCGAGACCAAGAGCTTGATGAGGGAGAACTAAGTGCATAGAGAGTCACTACACATCATTGTTACCTATTTATCCATTTCTCCGATATCATGATTCATGAATTCCGTCATCACTCCCTTCATCATAAAAGAAAGCCAAAAAAAAATCATAAATACTTTTAAGAAATAGAAAATAAAATAAAAATACATTTGTTTAGAACAAGCAAATGGGAGAAGAATTGCTATATATATATACACACACACACACAAGTGGGGTTTCTAGTTTTTAAGTGTATCTTGGTCTGTACCAAAACAGATATATAATGGGTCTAATTTTGACCGCCAAATCAAACTAACAATCTAAGACTATTTCCCCAAATATGACTATTAGACTATCATCCTTGCTGCCATACCTATCTCTCTATGCGAGTCATAAGCATCAAATATAGACAAAGATTCAATATTTGATTTAGTATTTTCCATGTGAGTGATTTGTTTAGGAAAGACCATAAATAGGTTAGATTTATATTGCATCTACATCTAAACTTGATAAGTAAAATCAAGTTTGACTTTAAATCTTTTAGGTTTAATTCAGCATATATATTAGTAGGTCAATAATTAATAATTTCAAAAATCGAATGGGCCCTTATTATAAATCCTTCATACATATTAAATCTATAATTAAGATTTTAAATTCTATAGAACGGGGCATCCCAGTTCTCCCCTGGAATGGGATGCCCCATCCTAGTGGCCATTCTGATCAGGCATCCTGATATGCACTTGGAACATCTTTTTATATATATATGAATAATATTTTTTAAAAAATTTATCTTGAAATTTTATGGATCTATTTATTGTTTAAATATATTTGAACTTTAAAATAATATATTTATAATATATCAGTTCTATTTAATACTAACGCTCTAATGCATTATGATCTTCTAGGTTATTGAAGATTGTTTGTTGATTACAAAGCAAAGATTTCTCATAATTGATGCATCCATGAGTATTTGATAAAGTAAAACATCGAAGTTTGATGAAAAAGCTACAATTCATACAATTTGAGCTTAGTCACTTGTATATGAAAAATAATATGCTAATACTTTCAATGTTACACAAATAAAATCATCATTTTAAGATAAACATATCAAATTTACTACTACTAGGTGGAATGCCTATGATGCTCATAAACATTTGGATCCTGCTCATAATCGGAGACTTGAATATGATGTCAATTTTGATACTGAGCCCATCCTTATTTATCTTGTATTTGATATTGTTCAAGATAACCCTCTTGATAGTATATTGGGTAAGAGACTGTCCATCCTTAGTTAGGATAATGAGAGGTAATACCATAATGTGGTCCGAAAAATATCCGTATAAGATGGATATTGCATATGAGAATACTTCTCAGGATATAACCATTAGGATGATACATCTGAATCATTTATAGAAAAGAAGGATCATGATATGTACTTTAGCTATTTGATGCTCCAACGGATCCTATTCTGATTAATGATGATGATCTAGTTTGCTCAGACTTTAACCTATTTCTCAAAACATCTTACTCCATCCACACCATAAACTCCGGATATACCAGAGTCGATGTTTCTCAGTTATTCTCAGCTCTTCATAAAAATAATTCAAAATATCTACAGTTTGGGTGCTACGTCCTACAATAATTCTTCTTCTCCTTCTTCTATAGGCCAACAACTCCTCCTCATCCTGATATTTAGATTCGGATCTAGCTCTATAGTTATGATTCTATGCAGCATAGGTGAAATATATTTCTTCAGTAAAAGAACTAATCCCATATACTTCACCACCCCTCCATCTTGACCATTATGATCATCAGAGCTATCATTACTCTTGCTATCATTATCATCGTTGCTATTATCACGAGATGATTTAGGCAATTCAGAATCTGAGAGTTCGAATATTTCAGTATGACCCTCTCGAACCTGTACATCATCAATTGCCTCTAATGCATCAATTGTTGCCTTCCCTTTTGATTTGGACTTTACATATCTCTCCTTAACTACAACTCTTTAGCTCCCTCTTGAGCTCTGACCGGTCTTTACTTGTTGACTTATTCTACCTCTACTACTGGTCCTAATGCCTTGGCAATCTTTGAAGATCCTTATTTGATGTCTTGAATTAAACATTCCATGATCAAATCGTTGATCAGAATACTCAAATTGTCTGCCATCTGATCCACCATTGTCTCCATCAGTATCTCGCATTCTATTTTGAATAGGGGATAAATGAGAGACCGCCAATAGGTCCACATTTTGTACCCCTGCTATAATGCCTAGCATGGATATTAAAGCATAAAAAAATTTTAAAAAAAAGGAAGAAGGAGAAGACTCCCCAGGGAGTCTTCTCCTTCCTCCCGATCGACTCCTAATTGAAGTCAAAATCCATCATGAGGAAGAGTGAAACTCCTCCCCATCGGCCCTATTTAAAGGAAGAAACATTCCCTCTCTTCCCCTACCAAAGAATCAAGAGCAATCGACAGGGATCATTGGATTTTCGTGGAAGTCTTTCACTATGCCTGCCTAAATTTCTTGCCGTAGCCATTATCAGAGCTTGAGGTAAGCCCCAACTCCTCTTCTTCCCCTTCCTTTCCTTGCCTGTGTGCACAGCCACCGTCAATCAGCTTCGCCAAAAAATTGAGATCAAAGAAACTCCTATTCTGCCCCTTCTCTTTTGGCTATTTCCGGCATCAGAGATCATCACCGATCGTTGGTTTGGTTTCCTTCGGACTGCGCTGTCGCAGCCCCTACTGTCACTAACCATCGATTGGCAGTCGTGGCCCCCAGTCTGAGAAACAAAAAGGGACCTCACGGTCCCCTGTTCTGCCAAAGAAACCCACAGAAAGAAGAAAAAAAGAAAGAGAGTTTCTCTCTCTTCTCTCTCTTTCTTTGAGTTTGAATCCCTACTTTCTCTCTCTAAATCTTCATTTCTCTCTCTAGATCATTTTCCTCTTTCTACAATTCTCTCTCCATGATTGATCCAGTAAAGATGTTTTTAATGATTCTAATCTGATCCTAGTAAAGAAGTTCTAATATGCGGTTGTCGGACAGCGTGCCAGCATCCATCTTGATCAAATCTAGACACTGATTGATTTGATCATCTTTGATCTTAGTTAGACTATCTATTTTTATTCTAATCATAATCTAATAAAGTGCCTTGATTCGATCAACCGATTTTGACTATAGGATGTGACTACCATTTATCATGCCTCACTTGATTATTCATATTCTTACTGATTATTAGATTTAATTATATTTAGGAGTATAGTTTCTTGATAAGAAGATGCCTAGCAATGGATACTATGAATTTGATTTATAAATTAAAAATTTTGAAAAGAAATTTATGGAGTTATATGGATTTGTTGGAATACGTATGAGATAAGTAATATTTCTTTTTTCTAGATTTATCAGTAAATTATAAAATATTTTTATATTAAATTATTCATGATTTATAAATTTGCTGCATTATATTTTGGATTACTGAATATGTCCTTTTTTCAATATATCAAATGATTTGTGATTGATCATATTGATTTTGATATCGATTATATCGTTTGATTTTGATATCGTTTGGTTTATAACTTTTTGAATTGGAATGTGAATTTATATTTGATATGAGATGAATTTTGACTCGCAGCCTGAGTATGTTTCGAATCCCAACAGTGAGGGTTAAATGCTAGTACTTTGATATCCTACCAGTGGGGTTGTACATTGGTATTTCGATACCATACCAGTGAAGATTATATATTAGTATTTCGATATCCTACTAATGGAGATTATGTACTGATATTTCGATACCTTACCAGTGGAGATTGTGCGTTAGTACTTTGATACCTTGCCAGTTGAGGTTGTGCACTGGTACTTTGATACCCTGTCATTGAGGGTTATGCAGTGGCACTTAATTTAGTTCATGACTGTTGAGACGAATATGATATTTTAAAAAAAATCAATTTATAAATTTAAAAATAATTTTAAAAAGACTGAATTTGCATGAATTTATTAGCATTGTGTGTTTTGAATTGATGCACCTTACATGCTTATTTTAAGTATATTATTATTGTTGAATTTATCCAGCTAAATAGTATATTGCTTACTGATCTGTCTAGCTTATTACTCTATTTTACTATTTTTACAGATTCAAAGATCTAGCTTGACTCGAAGGTTCTATATGGGAGAGCGAATTAGAGGCAGACTTTGATATATTTTTTAGATTATGACTTATTGAAATTTGATGTAAGACTATGAAATTTTATTTTGTAAGATATTTGATTTAGTTAATTGAAATAAAGTTAAGCATTAATTATTTGAATTTTATTCTGCTGCTGCTTTGTGATATTGTGATAAGATGTCTTGTTTTCTTATGAGAAAAGTTCTCTATAGGTATGCAGCGGGTGCCATGACCCTCGGCTCGTGATCTCTGATCAGAGACATGATAATTTATATGGTATCAGAGCATAAGTAGGTAAATTATGACACATAAAATCAGACAAAAGTGTAGGTGGGTAGACATTAGGGATGTTGCCCAAGGATGGATACCCAAGAGTGGAGTTGAATTGAGTATTTAAAATTTAAAAATAGTTATACAGAATAAGCTACTAAATTGCTTAATGAGATAAATTAAAAGATATACAATGAATGAGAATAGTAAAGGAATAAGCACATAATTATAAATGCTATAATTTTATAGTGGTTCGATGCTAAACTCAGCATCTATGTCCATTCTCTAAGTAAACTACTTGAGAATTTAACTATAATCATTAAGCTTGATTACATTTTGATTGATTTACTTAGGTTCACAATCCAATCCAATTGATTTAATTTATCTTTGGCTCACCAACCACAACCTTACAATGATTGTTTGTCGGACTAACAATCAATCCTGATTGGTTTTGATCTTGGCTCACCAATCAGACCACTACGATGTCCAATTCAAGGCTTGGACCAACTCAAGTTTTCATCCTAAAAAATTTGAAAGGAATATAAAACTATAATTAGTATAAGAGTTAAAGTTTAGAGAAATGAACACAAAGAAGTCCAAGAGAAGAGAATCTGAATTGGTTGCTTGTTGGCTTGATTCTTCTCTTTGAATGTTTGAGAGAGGTTGATGGTGATATTCAATGCCGATGGCCTGACTTCTCTCAATTTGAGAATGATGGAAGGATAAGAGAATATCTGAAAATTACTTCCTTCTTTCATTATTTTACTCACAAACTTGAATGCACTGAAAAATGACTTAAATGCTCTTCAATGTAAGTTTCAAAAGTTCTCTTCTATGCTCCAAAAGTTTCTTTTATATTCCTGAGGTTTTCATCACTTTAAGTAATATGGAGAGGCTACATTAAGTACTCTAGCCGTTGGAATGAAGAAATAGCCATTGGAAGTCATTGGGAGCAAAAAACTACAGTTTGAAAACTAGCCATTACAGTCACTAGATTGACTCAATCTTTCTCTGAGTCGACTCAGTTTCTCATTAGATCGACCCATAAATCTTCTGGATTGACTCAGTATCAGGTGGCTGAAAACTAGCTTTCTGTCTTGACTTCTTCACTGCATCTTGATCAGCTCAGGCCCTGTCTGGATCAACTCAGTTGATCTTTAGGTTGGCTCAGTTGATCTTTGGGTTGGCTCAGTAGATTTGATTCAAAATTTTATAATTTTATCTATCTATCTTCTAAGAATGGGTTGGCTTACTGATCCTCTAGGTCGACTCACTCTTTGTCTGGATCGGTTTAATAGGAACTGGGTCGGCTCACTGAATATACCTTAAAAATTTAGTCTTCTGTCTTTTATTGCCTTTTGAGACTGGATCGACTAATATTATGACTGAGTCCATTAAGACCCTGTCTTGATCAGTTCACTTAAATTTTGGATTGACTAAGTCTTCCATCTTCCAAAATATAACTTTCTGTCTTTTGTCTATACTGAGATTGGGTCGGCTCAAACTTCTACTAGGTCAACTCAGCTGGCGTGCCAAGTGTGCTATGAGTTTTTAGATAGCCTTCCTTCTCTAATTTAATTCTAGGCTAGACTTGTCTTCTTAACTTGGTTTAATCCTCATTAAAAAAATTTTCAAGACGTGTCTAGTCTAAAATTTCTTTATTAAGTTCTTGAGTGATGATTCTTCATTTAATTGTCAGAAAATATTTGAAATTATGAGCACTTGGAATTTGAAACTACACATTCTTATAAATAATATTAGTAATTTAACAATTTATACTTAATACTTTGTTATCATCAATATCAATTTAAGAGCCAACAAGGGACATGGGGACGATAACTTATATTAATTGTGATAACTTAAATACTTAGATTTGGTACAATGCATTGATGGATTTGAATCAGAATGCGCAGCGGAAGCATAGTGGTCTAAATTGCTTTCAAACTTATCCAAACAGTAGCTTAATTTGAAAGATGGAAGATTCGACTTTAAAATCAGAGGATGACTATGACTTGAGAGAAAATAATCCTAAATTTTGAAAACTTAATAGAAAAAATTTTGAGAATGAAATTTCTTTTTAGGAGAGAATGTAATATCTAGTACGGATATTAAAGCATAAAAAATAGAAAAAATGAAGCAGACTCCTGTAGGGAGTCTTCTCCTTCATCCCTCTCGACTCTCAATTGGAGTCGAAATCTATCCCAAGGAAGAGTGAAACTCCTCCCCACCAGCCCTATTTAAAGGGAAGAAACCTTCTCTCTCTTCCCCCACCAAAGAATCGAGAGCAATCAATAGGGATCACTGGATTTTTCATGGAAGCCTTTTACTGTGCCCACCTTAATTTCTCGCCACAGCTGTTACCAAAGCTCGAGGTAAGACTCGGCTCCTCTTCCTCCCCTTTCTTCCCTTGCTTGTGTGCATGGCCACCGACGGCCGACTTTGCCAGAAAATCGAGATTAAAGAAACTCCTGTTCCACCCCTTCTTGTTTGGCTATTTTCGATACCAGAGGTCATCATCGACCATTGGCTTGGCTTCTTTTGAGCTGCACCGTCGCAACCTATCGTCGGCCACCGACCGACGATCATGGCCCCTTATCCGAGAAATAAGAAGGGACCTCACAGTCTCCTGTTCTGTCAAAGAAACCCATGAGAAGAAGAAAAAAAGAGGAAAGAAAAAAAAGAGAAAGTTTCTCTCTCTTTTCTCTCTTCCTTTGAGTTTGAGTCTCCACTTTCTCTCTACAGAAGCTTCACTTTCTCTCTCTACTTTTCTTTCTAGATCATTTTCCTCTTTCTGCAATTCTCTCTCCATGATTGATCCAGTAAAGATATTTTAATGATTCTAATATGATCCTAGTAAAAAAATTTAATCCGCGATCGTCGGACAGCGTGCCAGTATCCATCTTGATTAGATTCAGACTGATTGATTTGATCACCTTTGATCTCAGTTGGACTATCTATTTTCTATTCTAATCATGATTTGATAAAGTGCCTTAATTCGATCGATCGACTTGGACTATAGGATGTGACTATCATTTATCATACCTCACTTGATTATTCATATTCTTGTTGATTATTAGATTTAATTATGTTTAAGAGTATAGTTGCTTGATAAGAAGATACCTAGCAATGGATACTATGAATCTGATCTATAAATTGAAGATTTTGAAAAAGAATTTATGGAGTTATGTGCATTTGTTGGAATATGTATGAGGTAAGTAACGTTTCTTTTTGTAGATTCATCAGTAAATTATAAATATTTTTATATTAAATTATTCATAATTTATAAAGTTGCTGTATTATATTTTGGATTACTAATATATCTTTTTCCTGATATATCAAATAATTTGTGATTGATCGTATTAATTTTGATATCGATTATATCGTTTGATTTCGATATCGTTTGATTGATGATTTTTTGAATTGAAATATGAATTTATATTTGATCTGAAATAGATTTTGACTCACAGCCTGATTATATTTTGAACCCTGTCAGTAGGAGCTAAATGCTGGTACTTTGATACCCTATCAATGAGAGTTGTACGCTGATATTTCGATATCCTATCATTGGAGGTTATATGCTGGTATTTCGATATCCTGCCAGTGGAGGTTGTGCATTGATACTTCGATACCCCATCAATAGAGGTTGTACACTGATACTTTGATACCCTACCATTGGGAGTTATGCAGTGGCACTTGATTTAGTTCATGACTGTTGAGATGAACATGATATTTTGAAAAAAATTGATTTATAAATTTTAAATAAATTTTGAAAAGATTAAATTTGTATGGATTTATTAGTGTTGTATATTTTGAATTGATGCACCTTGCATACTTATTTTAAGTATATTATTATTGCTGAATTTATTTAGTTAAAGAGTACATTGCTTACTGAGTTTTCTAGCTCATTATTCTATTTTACTGTTTTTACAGATTTAAAGATCTAGCTTGACTCGAGGGTTCTATATAGAAGAGTGAATTAGAGACAGATTTTGATATTTTATTTTAGATTAGAACTTATTAAAATTTGATACAAGATTATAAATTTATTTGTAAGACATTTAATTTAGTTAATTGAATAAAGTTAAACATTAATTATGAATTTATTTCATTATTGCTTTATGATATCGTGATAAGATGCCTTGCAGGCTTGTGGGGAAGCTCTCCATAGGTATGCAGTGGTTGTCATGACCCTCGGCTTGCGATCTCGAGTTGGGGGCATGACACCTGCTTCATGTGCTATTGTTTTGCATGGTCGGGGAGAATCTCCTAGCTCATCCAATATCGGTGGATCCTATGTTTCATGATCTGCAATCTAGCTCAGCATAGGATTCTCCTCATCATAGATAAAGTCCTCTTCAAATGGATCATCTTGTCTGGGCTCTTTTCCCTCTCTAACATACTTGAATTTTACTCTTATGTTATAATGGACAAAAGTTAGATCTCTTAATCTTTGTGAAGTTAGATGATTTCTAATCTTCGTATGGATCAAGGCAAATATACTTTAATTACGCTCGCACCCACTTGATGAGATAGACTGTGATAGAATTGGTATTCTTTTTTAGATTTGGTGTGGATGTGCCCCACTGGACCCACCACTCTCCTGCATTCAAATAATACATATGTATATAAATGTCTAAATCCTCAACTATACATTGATAAAAGATAATAAAAATATTTCTATATTAATATCTGATGACATTTTAGATATGGATCGATGTGTTCTTTGTTCTCCAAAGCTCCTTTTCCTCTCACAAATTTTTTTTCCTACTCAATCAATATATACTTCTCGTTGAAAGTCATTTAATTTCAATAAAATTAGTATAATTCAAAAATATACCAACAATCCTATCATGATAGGCTTCTACTCATTTATTATCTCACTATAGCTCCTACAGCGAAGTCTAGATCACTTTCTAGCCTATACACCACATTCCTCAAGGCCATTAGAAGCTCCTCATCCAAGACAATATTATGATGATACTAATATTTAAGATTTAAATAATAGACTATATAAAAAATGAGAACAATATTGATTAAAATAAAGATATTCATAGCTTATTTGATAAAAGATAAGTGAGAGTTGAGATTCAAATAAATTTTACCTATCAAGTATAATTTCTTCCCCATTTGAGTATCCCATCTATCCTTAATGATGCGCAAATATGGTGCTACTTTCTTCTATCCTATTGTTGGGCTATAATTTCTTCTTTGTAGGCAAATATCTTGAGATATACATAACCCATTTGAGAAAACTTCTCAGTATCCACTATCCATTGTATTATATATAAGAGCTCTACTGTGATGCGGGAC
>KE504660.1:1842050-1870348 GCA_000441515.1 Elaeis oleifera
ACGTCGTCGTCGAGAGAGAGAGAGAGAGAGAGGGAGAGGGAGGGGTGAGAAGTCTTTTGGACGAGAAGGGAGCTGCTCTGATAGAGTACGAGCGAGAGAAAGAAGAGGGGAGGAGGACGAGAGGAAGAGAGAGCGCGGTAATAGCGAGCCAGAGAAGGAGGTTCGAGGCGATGGAACGCCGGAAGGCGATGACATGGGCAAGAGTGGGGAAATCGGCGCAGGCGGTCGCGGCGCATGGGCTGCTCTTCTGCTTCACTCTTTTCCTGGCCCTCAAGATCGACGGTCGCTTCTCCTATTCTTGGTGGTCGGTTTGCCGTCCTCTCTTCCTTTGTTCCCCCTTCTTAGTCGGTTTCTAATCGTTCAGAATCAGCTTTTGTTTTCGTTGATTTTGGAGGACAAATCATTCTAATTCTTGGAAAACTTCTGATTCTTGAATTGTTAGTAGGCTTGAAACAAGACTTGGGTTATGAATTCGCGGATAAAGGCCGGTTGCGGGTGGGGATGATGGGAATCGGTTTCTTCTTTCAGGAATATTGTCTCCGATGAGTGCCATGTGCTTTATAAACCCTCAATTTAGTGATATGTCAGTTGGATTGGATGTCTCGGAGCTGGGTTCTTTGCACTGAGTCTGGTTTTGGTTGTGAAGGAATTTTAGGTTGAGGGTAGAGTGCCTTTAGTGTTTGTTAGGTCATACTTAGGATAGGAAGGAATTTATTGCCTCCTGGCCTCATAGTATCTGTTTCTTGGGTGTAGTACTTGCGATCTTGGCACGCTATTAGTTCTGATTGAGGAACGAATTCATTGTTCCGCCATTCTATTTCCCCTACCCCAGTTTAAGTCATGATATCGTAGTTTCGCTTTCTGTTTCACTGACATTCTTGTGCTTTTATTTTATTCTGTATACTTATTAGTTCTAATTTGATTTGTTTTCTTTTCCTTACGAATTACATAATCCCTATTGATAGGTTCTCCGGCCTCTTTTGTTCAGTCTACTCATTTCTTGCGTTTTGCCATTTACCTATGTATATACATTCAAGGATCGCGATCCCTTCATTGCCCAAGACTACACAGATGTGCACGTCCCAAGATTTAACCCACACGACCCGCCATATTACAAAAAAATTAGATCTGCACCCCAGAAGCCCATTAATTGTTTTTTTTTGGATCGTTGTCGCATCTCTCCATTATTTATCGGATAATTAGATTGCGTTGGGATATCTTGTGGGCATCATTATTTATCAGATCTGCATCTGCCTTTTTTTCTTGAAAGGAAAAAAAACTTACATCATACACACACACACACGCACACACACTTTGTTTTGATGGACTTATATTTATACCTTGATCATGCAAAGGTTTCTCCATGACTTTATAATAGCCTTCATTTTTGCTGTCACCTAACAATATAGAAGGTCAATTGAGGGCAATGGTGAGGGTTGATGTAGGGCAACAAGCCAACCGCAAAGGTCTGCAGGGAAGGATGGATGCCTAGACATCTGGAGGACGAAGAGGGTGAATGCAGAGGGGCAGGTGGAGGTGGAAGAGGATAATAGAGGAGGAGGAGAAGGAGAAAAATTAAAGGAGAAAGGAGGATTGGAGCAAGAGGATCGATAGGAGGTGCAATAAAGGGAAATTAAGGTCTAAACTAATTAATAAGTCATGATATACACAGAATTGAGAGAACCATAGTTGGTCATTTGTTGTTGGTATCTCTCTAAAATATTAGATGAAGAGGAAGAATCACAGGAGTGTATTTTTACAAATGGGAACTTTCCTGATGTCCCAAGGCTCTACATCTATTAGGATTTCCGGTATTTGGTTGAAGTTCCTTATCCTGTGATTGTGTTGGGTACATGGATATTTTTCGCTTCAAATCATTCTTATATCTGTATCATAGTCATAGGCATATAAGCATCAGTTCATTCTAAAAATGCTATGTAGACATAGTCATGAATTCTTCGGTAGCATTTCCATCTTACTGCCTTTATCACCACTTTCAACATTTGTTGGCCAGAACATCTTTAGATTTATTGTTTCTTATTCTTGTTTTGGTTTCAATGTGCTGTGAGTAATTGAATGCATTTATTATCCTTTTGTTTCAGAGAAGTGCAGAATGTAGTATTTTATACATGTTAATCACCAAATCTCTCTCTCTCTCTCTCTCTCTATAAGTATGCAGGATAGTTTTTGTCCCTCTTTGGTTGTTTCATGCTGTTGTTGCGCGTGGAAGGTTCTCCTTACCTGCTCCATCATTACCTCATGATCGTCATGTATGGTTTGCTAACAAGTTCTTGCTGGAAGATTATTACTATTATGAAGTATATTGTGCCATTAGCGGATAAACTTGTATCAATGCACTAATAAAAATAGTCTTCCTCTTATTGTACAGTGGGCACCTTGCCATTCTATCGTTGCAACGCCCTTGTTAATTGCATTTGAGCTGCTTCTTTGTATTTACCTCCAGAACATCAGTAGTAAGTGATATCAACATGTGATAAATTAGACAGTTAGTAGTACCATTTGGCATACTAAACCATGTTTATTCCAGTTCAAAACATGCATTAATCATTAGTTTTCAAAGTTAATTTTCATTCTTTTACTTTTTCTCATTTTTTTAATAAAGGGTTTACATGCAGCTCATGCGGATCCGGCTATTAACTTGAAGATTGTTTTCTGCCCCTTTTGGCCTTTGAAGTAATCATTCTTGTAGACAATTTCAGGTAGATAATTCCAACTCGATGGGAAATCTATATCCATATTCATCTGTTATTTGCATTTTAAGCTTCAATTCATTTCGGCCCATTTAATCAGAGATGCTAAATCAACCCCCAATGTGGCATCGGTTATGGAGCATAAATCTAATTAAGGATCCACAAAAGTGTAGAATTTTGCAACTAAATATCAACTTGTTGCCAAGGCCTTCGTGCTAACATTCATCCTAGAATTCCTAGCTCTTGTGGTTGTTGGATAGTGAGGGACCTAGTCCACTGTCTCAAAAAGCATGTACATGCAAATACTTGCATGTAAGGGTGTCAATGTTTGACTCATCTCATTGTGGGCTGGGTCTTGGGTCATGCAGAACAGTTAGCATAGGAATCATGTCAGACAGCTTGACCCAAAATTTATGTGGGATATGTTGTGGAGAGGAGAGGTTAAAGCTTTGACTTGATAATTGGTACCACTAATTAAGGGTTGTTAACATGCCCAAAAATGTAATATATAGGCTTCATCGTATTTGCCCATTATGGTTAGGGTTTTGACTAGTTTTGGGTCTTGAGAATTGCATTGTTAGCCAAGGATTATTAATAAGTGCGAAAGCCTTTGGAATCATTTACTTAGTTTTATCCTTGGCTTTTGGTAATTCTTAGGGCTTACTATATAATAATAAAGTATTTTATCCTAGCATTTGACGATCTGATTTCTAGAATCTCTTGGCTTTTCATTGCATATCTTTATGTAAAGTTCTGTTATGTCATCCTTCAGCTCCTGAAAACCTCTCTTTTGCCGTCACTGAGCCCTCTGCCCCTTAATGTATCACATGTGATTCTCCAACGAATGCTTGTTCATGATCTACAGCTACAGCACTGACAATGAGTTGTGAATTTGTGATGGTGATCTGAACATGGAGAAGGTAGATGGCCTTTGCTAGCCAAACTTGACATGACTTGGTTTTTGATGGAAACTCTTGTTTTTTGTAATTTTATTTGTTGTATTTTCGTCAGAATATATATTTTTTAAATTCATTGCCTTGTCATTTCCTTATGTGTTGCATCTTACTTCTCTTCCTCTTTCAGTTTTTGAGTTTTAGGATATGCATGTTGACTCAAAGGGTCATGTCAGATTGGATATGAAATTTCTGGTACGAATAATCGCTTTGGGTTATGAAAAAGGCCTTTTAATGAGTTTGGGCATGAGGCTTTGATTAAATAATGGGTTGGATCCACTGGACCTGGCAACAATGTAGCCACAGACAGGTTTGATACCTTAAAGGGAAAGAAGATTGTGGGTTCAGATCATGCCCATGACTAATCTTGTTGGTATATGTTGTTGACCTGACTCAACCCATTGGTAACGCATCTTCTGCATGCATACACATGATGAACGAAGACTAATCTTGTTGCTCTAAACTGTTGAACTGCCCAGCCTATTGGCAGCTCAACTACTGCATGCATACACACAATGAACAAGAGAGAGAGAGAGAAACTAACTGACAAAATCACCAGAATATCAACATTTAACATCAATTAATGTGGTTATATATTAACATCTTTAGGTTTAGACTTGAAGTTTGTTCATCTTCAATTTCAAAATTCCATGACTTTTAACAGCTATCTGTTTGGTATCCATATCTGCTGAATAAAGCGGCCATGAATGTATATACCAATGTCTGCACATATCCAATGCATTTTCAGCCAGATTTAAATTTGATTCATGAGGAGAGATGGATGCTATCTTTGAGAATTTACATGGTTCACAGTTGGAGTTTTGCTTATAGAGAGTATCTTAGGACTGACTACATCTGCTATGAAACTTAAACAGGCAATAATCATTATGAAATTGACACTAGTAAGCTAAAAAACCTTGATTTAAAACAAATGAAGAGTATCCCATGTCATAACAATCCTGCAAGGAATCAGCCTTTAAAAGCAGTCAGTCCACCAAAAACTGTCCTAAGTTTAGATCCTAAACCCATTCTTGCACTTAAACAAGAGATGCTAATTCTTTTTCAGCATTAATTTAACTGGAACGTTTACAATTGTTAGTTGATTTTCTTTATTGGACTGAAATTAATTGATTTTCTCCTTTTTCTGGAATTGTTCTTTACCCTATATACAGAATGTGTAGGGCTTTAATGCCAGGAGATGAGGAAAGCATGAGTGATGAAGCTATATGGGAGACACTTCCTGTACGTTAACTTTGTTGGTTGTTGACATAGATAAATTTGTCATGATGATATCTTTTCATATAAGGTTTTGTTGATGCCATGATCTTGCGTTACTCATTTTATTATTGTTTCTTCGTTTCTTTCAGTGCTTTTATTATAACAGTAACATATATTAGATAATATTTAGTATTTGCTAAAGCATGACGAATATGTTCAATTTGGTCATGCATAAGCTTGAAAAGTGTTCTTTTCAATAAAAATTCTGACATGGGCTGCCATTTTAAAGTACGCATCTTCTTAATCATACTTGTTTGATTCTTGGTTTACATTCTTGGCCTTGACATGACATGATTTAATTGTTTAATTGATTAGGCTTGGTTCGTAAGCATCTAAGTTGCTATGGCAGCTAGAAATTCCTGATGCTCCATAGTTCTTTTTACATATTCTAAAATATAGAATTTTAGGTGTCATGGCTATTAGGGGCTAAGATGCTGTTTGAAAACCTTTCTTTGGTCTTAGCCTAAGTTTATTTTGGATTCAAATACTTCATAACATATGGCATGCTGTTTATTTTGGATTCAAATAGTTCATAACATATGACATGGTCTAAAGTCTAAACTCATGCTTTCAGGAGATCTAAAATCTAATGAAAAAAAGGATTTTATGATGTTGCAATTCCATGCCAGCTAACATTTCCATTTCTATGCAGCTAGACTGGACATAGTCATGATGCTCCATTTCTGTGAACATTGCAAGCCATTTTGGCATTTTCTACTTTTCCATTTTTTTTTGTTACATATTTGTTTTATTAGGGTGTGGTGGAAGGATGTGGGAGTTAAGATGGGAAGGAAAGGGACTTTTTCATATTTATTGTACATGCATTCCATCATGATTATTTTGTCTTTTAATGCCAGTATAACAATGTCCTAAACATTGTTATTGCGTGGGTGATCCTGCAAAATAAAGTGCAAACAATCATTTGATGAAAGAATTTCCCTTTTCTCTCCCTTTCTCACTAGCTGCATCATTCTTTATCGTTGCATATCTTCATTTGCTTATTCCTTGTTTTAATATTCTTGACCGTCTTTATTTAGTTTGTTCTGTTTTTCTAATTTCTTAGCATTCATGCATCGTGATCCTCTGTTTTTCTATTGGTTTGCTAACTTGCACCTATCCAAAATCCTCCAGCAAAGAAGATGCATCATTGCTCGTTACCTAGATTTTGGTGTAGTTAGTATCTCCATCCATTATATTTGTTTCCAAGGGAATGGATGGTTTCCCTATTTCGTTGAAGGGTCAATTCATCTCAGGAGATTAACAATAAGTTAGTTCGGGCATATGACAAATTTTGGCTAGCACATAATAATTTAATATGAAGATTGAAAATGACAAGTGATGAAAAATAATATAGATGGTAGAGTCACTAAATCATGACTTTCATATCACCAAGTTACCTAATTTAACCAAGCAGTCCATATACAGACTAATCTATACCTGCCATAAATTAAAAGGAAGCTCTTTTAAGTAGATCTTTACACTGTGATTTAATCTTAAAAAAGCAGAGTATTATTTCATTGATACAAGTTTTAACGCTGAAAATTGTGAAAAAATCTAACATTGCTGTAAATCAATTCTATTGGTTCTGAACAAATAAGCCCAACCAAATGCACGAGGTCATCTTAGTGTTGCTAAAACATTATATTATGCTAGCAACTTTGAAAAGACAAGCTATCAGTATGCATGTGATGCATTTCATGGCCATGTCTTGTCCTTTTTTAGTTAATGTTCTACTTCAAAATATCTTTTCTGTGTCTACTATATTTAAAAACCAAGAAACTATGATGAAGTGGATGTGTATTGGTGTAATTCACAAATGCATATCAATTCACAAACATCTTCAATTCACCTATTTTGCTCCTTTTGATTAGAGAAATTGTCTGCCTCTTTATTTATTATAAAATAATCCCCTGGATATGAAAAGTGGTTTTCTTGACTCTTAAACAGTCCCACATGGCTCCTGTATTTCCTTTATTAGAATTAATTTGACTAAATATTGATATTGAGCTTGACGTCAACCAAGGTTGGCACTTCTAGTGGCTATAAGCTTGCCAACACATTGCGCATTGGATCTAAGCATAGCAGATCAAAATTAACTTTGAAAAATTTATGCAAAAATATTTGGTATAGATTCAAAAAACCAATGATTCTTCAGGTTCAACAATGTCAAATGAGTACTACTGTTTCTTAATTTGCAATTTTGTTCATAAATACTAATTAATTTATAATTTATGGATATTTTTGTCAAAGTATATATTGACATAGAACAAGGTGACACAATATTTTTATGTAGACTAACAATTTGTTGATTCTGCCCATACTCCAGTATGGGAGAAAAGTCTTGTTTGAAATTCATTATTCAGGTGGAAAAATCATCATCTTCCGTTTGAAATTCATTATTCAGGTTGAAAAATCATGATCTTGACATGAGAAAAGCTTTTCTAGAACAAAAGGAAAATTTCAAATTTGCTCAAATGTGCATACAAATTATAACATGCTTATTTTGATTTTGCAGAACTTTATATATGTGATTTAAGCAATGGTCCATGAAGAATATCATCCTAGAAATATCACATTGTGATATCATGTGTTGATGTACTCCATATATCTGGAATTGTGGGTGATACATTACCAAAAAGAAGTGATGATCTCTGAAATGCCCATCATTTCCTCCTTTTTCTCTTATATTCTGTAGTCTCTTCTCTTCAAAGTTTTAAGCCTATCATCATCATAATTCAAGCCTTTCCCATGCAAATGGAGTCCAATAAGGCGAAAGCTTCAAGTAGAGAAGACTTGATGGAAGGATTGAGTAGATTTTTTAATGACTTCCTGTCAACTTGATGTCAATTCTTAGAAAAATTGTTGCAAAATTCCCAGCCAAGGCAACTTTCAGCAAGAAAGAACCTGATTTAAAACCTGGATGTCCAATCGGTATGTTGTAAAATTACCTCATGCTTTGTGGTTTATGCTCACAAGACAGAGAAGTGACCCTCTGAAATTGCTCTATACTTGGAAAGAATCTAGATAAACAGAGAAGATAACAAAGTTTGGTGTATGTAACTGCTTTCAACTCCATCGCACAGTAAGCTAAGGGGCAAATTGAATCAGCTCCATTCTCAAGAATTTTTTTAGAAGTTAGTTTATGAAAAGTAAACATTCCGTTTTAGCATGTGTTAGCCTGAAGCAATTTGAATTTTCCCTGTTGCCTGGACTCATCTGGAACCAGCCTAATCTGACCAATTTTACCTAGGCATATGCAGTTCCTCCTTTAAAAGTGAAAACATCCAGATCCTCGTTCTTAGGCTACAATGGTATTGACTGGGGCAGTTATATGTATGCATAGCCCCTAAAATCTTGCAGTTGCTGTTCAATTTTTTTTTTTAAATTTTAACCAACTACTAAAAGTTTCTTTCATATTTACACCTGTGTCAGTCCTTTCATCTAAGTCAACCATACGTTAACAGTAAATAACATGCATGTAGGATTTGAATATCAACATTCATTGCATCTGAAACATGTTACCTTTGAAATACTTAAACACAAATTTGAGAATTGTTAGAGTTTCTTTGACATGTCATTTACTTAATGTAATTACTTTATTCACTATCGTATGATTCTGAGCCCAAACTTTCCATGGCATGGTATTAACTATCAAGTCTAAATATTTTCAAAAAAATTTCCTAGGAAATATGGTTCTTGTGGAAATGTATAAGCATTATATAAATTTATTCCCAGCAATGGATATCTGACAAATTTTTAATGGATACAATTTTCAACTGAAGAAAATTGTGTTGTTTAAACTCACATGTCTTACTGATTTTTTTCCGCATATGATAGATTTGTTCTCTTGGACTAAGAACAATGTTTCTTGAACAATCATATTTCAACTAACTTTTTGACTTAATATGCTACCGATACATACTAACTTTCAGTTATAGAATGTTTATGATCCTAATATATTTATATTGCATCACTTGCTGTTTGTATACTTTCTGAAGCTTATCTGTGCTAAATCAACACTGTGTCTCAGCACTTTTGGGTCGCAATCTCCATGGTGTTCCTGATAGCTGCTACAACATTCACACTTCTTAAGCTAAGTGGTAAAATTTTTATCTTCACTGCAGTTTTAGAAGCTGTATTACATGCAACTAATTTAGATGTTTTAATTAATATTTCTCCTACTACTAAGCATTTTCAATTTTTGAATCATAACTTTGATATGTTGTATTTCATGAACTTTGAAAATATTCATTCGCTTGTGGCCCTTTCTCATGCATCTCCTTTATAATGGAGTCAACTTGTGGAAAAAATGACTAGTTATCCTGCCTGCTATTGTGTTTCGTTTGAGATGCTAATGGGCTGCGTGTTGGTTGGCCTGCCTTTGGTCCTGACCTGGTCCATTTGGTTTAATGTCCCCTTAGGCTTGCATAGGCCCAAAATTATAATGAGGCCGGCTCTAGCCCAGCCCACTGCCTAATCCAATTTATATATTACCCAATGTGAGCACATTCATTGAGACACAATACCCAAGCTCATTCCACTAGAATTATCATTTATTATTAATAAATAATAGCACAAATACTTGATTGTCCAATCTTGATCAAATGTTGATGAGACAAGTGACCTTCATTAGAATCACTGAATCAATGGGCCAAACTCTAGAGAGAAGGGTGCTGGAAGGTTGTAATCGTGGCCTTGTGATGGTCGATGTGGAGGTTGGAGAAGGCAATGTGGTGGAGCACCACCACCTGCCCCTCGCTGCCTGTTCCTTGTTCTCCATGTGACCTCCACCTAGTGGTGTGTTGCATGATTCTTATCGCTTCCGACTGCCTTGTCATTACCACCTGTGGCTTCTCGCTGTTGGTCCATTGTAATATTTGTTGTTGGTCTCTTTGAAGGATGTTTCATTCATGATGATTATCAGTGCCCGCTCCCCCCACAGTGATTGGCAATGATGATTGGAGAAAAAGAGGGAGAGGAAGATCCAGTCTTTGAGTTAGGTCTCTAATAGAATTGAATGGAGGGAGAGAGCTAAGGGGGAGCAAACAGGTTCTGGGGAGTTTTGAGTACTATGGGCTGAGGGTTGGGCTTACACTAGTTCTGGGCCAACCAACTCAAGCCCATTGATGTCATGGGCCAAAAATTTATGGCCATGCCCGGACCTATGTTGGCCCAACCTAGCGAGCCTTGGATGTGGCCCAGGCTTATTGTTAACCCTAGGAACCTTACTCAGGTCCAGACAAGGTTGTCAAATTGCCTATGCAAGCTGGCTGATGGGCTCTTTGTATAGCCTAGATGAGCATCTAGGTGCTTAGGCGGCTGCCTCGGGAGGAAAGCTTTTCAAGCTTTATCATGCACACTTTTAATCTTATGCATAAATAAGCACGTGACAAATATTATATTACTCTCTTTTATCATGAATCTATTTTTGTACTTGAAAGGTCCAAAGACTAAAATCCGCATAGAGAGCAATAACAGCAATGCGACCACAATAACAGGCAGCAAGATGTTGAATATAGCTAGGTAGCTAGCACCTAGTAAGAAGAAAAAGGAGGATAGAAGCAGGCTAGAGGCTAGCAAGCAGACCAAAGGGGAAAAGTAAGAAAAATGAATGGAATAATGGTTACATGAAGCATACTTGCAACCACCGTGGCTGTTTGTGGCTATGTGTTCTAATCTAGGAAGTATGGATACCGGTATGCGGTACGGATACTTTGTGGTATGGATATGCCGATACAGCAAAAATTGAAAACTCATGATACGGATACGGCTAGGTATTTTATATTTTATTAATATTTGAATATATATAATATTCCAATATTACTAAAATATATGAAAAATTGAATCATATATATAATATTTGAATATTAATAAAATTAAGTTCTCAAATCTCAACTAAATTTATAAGTATCATCATAAAAACAACAAACACGTGCAATTAACGAAAGAAATAAATTAGCAGTCTAAATAAGTAGAAGAAATCAAAATAGTAAGTCTTGATAATCAAGTGATAATAGTTTCAGCTGCTTCATTCTCTGTATCATCAGCAAAAATTTCTTTCTATATCTGATTCATTAAGGGACAAACTTGCAATCTCAAGAACTCTAGCACCGTCAAATGAATCAAATTGATCTCCACCAATGTTCCACATCTTTGTCTCTCCTTTTTGATAATCTTCACTCTTTCTAGACAAAAAAAAACAAAAGAAAGATTGAAACTTGAAAGCAGGAAAGAAGCTGTGAGAGTGAGATATCGAGATACCAACCAGAAGCAAACGCTGAGCAGCAGTTGAACGTGAGTGTTTATTCAGAGCACCAGAATGGAAGAGTTGCAGAAGAAACCATGATACGGGTAACGACTGAACTTGAGTTTGAATTCAGAGCATGAGTGTGAACCAAAATCAAAGAGTTGCAGAAGAGGAATAGTCTCTAAAGTTTGAAGAGTTGTGAGCATTTATGGGTTGGGTTAAACGTCGGACATACGAAACCAACGCTGCCTCTGTTTAAACGGTGAGTTTTAATTTTTTCTATCTAATTTACCAAAATTGTCACTAGTATTCTAGCTGCATCCAAGCCGAACCCAGCTGCATCCAAGTTGTATCAGAGACGTACCCAAACGTTGGAACAAAAAAAAATAGGGTGCGCTGACGGTGTGTATTTGTTGCATTGAAATGCACCGGCACCGGAAACATACCTGGTGTGGTATAGGCCTAAAATAGGCATACTGGTGCTTCATAGGTGTTCTTCAACCCATTGGCGCCTATGAAGTTGGTGGTGGCGTTCGCTACTAAGGTTTGCCAGTATCGACAAAATACCATTATAGCATCGGTATACGGTATGGTAGTGTCAGTATGGCGTACTGATATGGTATCAGTATAGCATGGTACACTTCGTATTGGGTGGTATGGCGAACCATGTACGCTACCATATGTCCCGCATGGGGGCTTAAATAGGAAATGATCATGGGAAAAGAACCCTAAAGAAGTAGGGTTCAAGCAGGCTTGGTTTAGGCAATTTGTCCCAATTAAGCACCTAGCCTAGCCAACCGCTTTTGACAATACTGGGTCAATCGCACAAAGCAAGGATTTGGATCTCATTGTGTCATGGTGTGTGATGCTTGTATCATACCATTCTGGTGAGAGAATGATACCTGGGATGCAACTGCAACACTAGTTCTCTCATGTCCCAACCATCTTGGTTGGTATCGGCGAGGATGGACTGGGGTAGTCATGTCTTGAGACTTGGTAGATCTGGCATCTTGAGACTCTTTCTTTATTTTTTCTCTTAGTTCTTGTTGTTAATGCTTCTTTTAGTCCTAGGCCATCCTGATCCATACTAATCAGGATTAAAATGGGATTGGATCCAATATCGGGAGTAACCTTGTTATAGGGCACATTCAAGAATGTCATACCATTCTGATGATAAACATGAACATATGCCATTTCCCACATTATAGATTTGGTGGAAAAGAGTGAAACACATGTTCTATCATCTTTATTGACTATTCATAGATCTAATTGGATTGTGATGCAGCTATATATGTTTCTATTCAAGTTCTTTGTAATGCAGCTCTATGCTTAAGTAGAATCTCCTTCAATAATATTTAATTGAAACCAAGGTTCATAGAACTGAAATTGGACCTCATGTCGGCAGTATGGTTTGGCACACTGCTGTATTGAGCCGTATCGGATCTGAACCGACACAACAAAGAATGTGGGGAGAGGAAGAATCGGAGAGGAAGAGATAGAGGGGGGGAGAAGGTAGGAGAGGGGGGCCGGTGGAGATGCTTGCGATGGCCGCTGGTGGCTCGCTGAGGCTTTTAGAGCTCCCCCTGAGTCCAAATAGACAAAAATAGAGAGAGGGAGGGAGGGTGAGAAACTGATGCAGGGAAAGAGTTTAGAAATCCTTTAACATAGTTTATGCAAAATCAAGACAACCGTTTGAATGCAAAATCAATATATGGGTGCATGTTGCATGCAGCAAACACAGTGGGATTCAACACAGAGATGCGAGAAGAATAACTTCAGAACAAAATTATAAATGATGCGATAAAACCCAACAAAAATCAAATCTAAGATAGAAAACTGAGATGGAGAATTGTACCGTCGAGGGATCTGCAAATAGAATCAGCAAACACAGGCGCAGATCACGAATCATCCCAATTCCTATTGATCAATCCAATATCGTCTCAACCGGAATGCCATCTTGAGAAAGGAACGGAGAAATTTTAGACGGAGGAAAAGAAACAAAGACGTAAAGGTTAAGGGTTAAGGAAGGAGTTGTCGCAAAGTAGATGTCGACGACGAATCCCAACAACGAACTGATCGAAAAGATGCTTCGAATCGTAGATCTAGCAGCAGATGTTGATCAAGGAAGTTGTCAATTCGAAGATGTAGTTGTCCTGGAACAGCAGCTCAAACAACACCCAGCAGCAGACCAACAGATGGTGCTGCTTGCTGTCCGCAGCAGGGAAAACATCCTATCAGAGCGTCGAAAAGTTGAGGTTGGCAGTGCTGACGCCCAGGCAGCGATAAGCAGTAGCGACAGAGAGAGATGAGAGGCCGCCGAACACAAAGAAAGGCTCGGGGTCACACTAGGCCGCTCGCTGGAGAAGTTTCTAGTAGGTTTCAAATTATTTAAGGGATCGAAACTGAATTCTGCATAAGAGGACTTGAATCGAAGGTAATTAAAAGGAGAATAAGATAAAGGGACTCGCTCCCTACGGACTCACTCTGAGCGATGCCAATGGTGAAGGAAAGAGAGAACATATCTCACAAAATCTGAAATTTCATTAATCACTGTCCCCCACTACATGATATGCATGTCTTATTAATAGAGTTGCCGACTAACAAATTAACAAAAGATAAGAACAAGTTGCCGACTAACAAATTAACAAAAGATAAGAACAAATGGCCAACGTCTCAACAACTATTTAATTTGACCTTATCTACACAATAACTAATTAAAACAGAAAAGTCTAAAAATAGCTAAAGTAAACTCGACCCAAAGTCACTTTAAAACTCCGGTGCGGGCTCATTGAGCCAGATGCTCGGCTTATGTCGAAGTTGGCACTGCATGTAGGTTCTGAATGAGGCTTGCTTCGCATCGACTCTCCCGCCTTTGCAAAATTGGACTTCGTCGAACTATGGGAAATGTTTTCTTCATACATTTCTAGATTGAGTTGTTGAAGCTCAGCTTGTGTTTTTCATGTTGCATCCTCGGATCGATACAACCACTTAACCAGAAAACTGCGTTCTCCATCATCTTTTGTCGATGCCATTCGATTGTCGAGGGTCGCCTCAATGTCATCTTTTCTCTGCAAATGGGTTCTTGAAACAGGAGTTGAAGGTGGCAAAGGAAAAGATGAAATTTGACTTTCAGGGGAATGGAACAATGTAAGGTCCTCAACCTTAAAGGTGGGGCTAATTCCCATGTCTGACGGCAATTCCAACAGATAGGCATTAGATCCAATCTTCTTAAGAATTAAATGGACCCATGTTCCTTGCATTCAATTTTCTAATAGCCCCTTGCGTAAGCCTTTCCGGCCTAATTCGAACCATCACCATGTCTCCTTTATTAAATTCAATTTCTCATCGGTGTTTATCGACGCATCTTTTATAATTTTTATTACTCAAAATTATTTTCTTTGAATCTTATGATGCAAGTCCCGCATGTGTTGTGCAAATGAGCATGCATGTTCACTTGGGTTATGTTCTACGGGAAGGGGTATCAAGTCGATGGGTTCTTTGGATTATATACGGTCACAATTTCAAAAGGACTCATTCCAGTTGTTCGATTAACAGAATTGTTATAAGCAAATTCCGCTTGTGGTAAAATGAGATCCGAATTTTTAATGTTCTCACCGATAAGACATCTAAGCAGGTTTCCCAAACTCTTATTGACTACCTCTGTTTGTTCGTCAGTTTGTGGGTGATGTGAAGATGAGAAAAGCAGTTTTGTACCCATAGTTTTCTATAGTTTTTCAAAAATAGCTAACAAATCGAACATCCCTATCAATCACAATTGATTTTGGCAAACCATGAAGACGTACAATTTCAGCCACAAAAAGTTTTTCTACATGAGTAGCATTGGAGGTTTTGCGACAAAGGATGAAATGAGCCATTTTAGAAAATCGATCAACCACAATAAGAATCGAATTGTGTTTTCTAATCAGTTTTGGTAGGCCTAAAACAAAATCCATACTCAAGTCTTGCCAAGGAGAGTATGGCATTAGCACTGGTGTGTATAAGCCAGTGTTCTTTCAACCACCTTTGGCTCTTTGACATATCCCATATCGTGCTATAATATGTGCAACATCCCATTTGAGGTTCGGCTAAAAGAATCGGTCCTCAATCATAGAAATGGTTGTCTCGACCAAAGTGCCCGACTAAACCTCCTGCGTGTAATTCCCAAACAACAAGGTCACGTAATGAGCCATGTGGGATGCACAAACGGGTACCCTGAAAAAGAAACCCTTCTCGAATGACAAAATCAGGCCTATGGGTTTTCCCTCTACAATTGATAAATAAACCTCACCAAAGTCCGGACATGATAGATATTCTTCCTTAGCACTATCGAACCCAATCACATTCGCGCCAACAGTATTTAGGGTAACAACAACTTTACTCAATGCATCAGCGGCTTTATTATCTATCCTGGCTCGATGCTTCAAAACAAGTGTATTCTTGAAGAAATTCGACCCACTTTGCGTGTCGAAGGTTTAAATGTTTTTGTGAATTCAAGTGCCTAAGAGCTTGGTGATCGGAGAATAAAACAAACTCTTTTGGTAATAAATAATGTCGCAAATATCTCAGGGCTTGAACTACAGCATACAATTCTTTATCATAAGTGGAATATTTTTGTTTAGCCTCATTTAATTTTTCATAAAATAGGCTATGGAACGACCTTCTTGATTCAATACTCCACCTATTCCTATCCCGGAAGCATCACAAGAAACTTCAAAAATCTTTTCAAAATCAAGCAATTTTAAAATGGGTACTTTTGTCATCAAATCTTTAATTTCTTGAAAAGCTTTTGTGGCCGATTGCGTACAGTTAAATTCTTCCTTTTTCAAACAGTTTGTAATTGGGGCCATTGTGGTACTAAAGCCTTTAATGAATCGTTGATAAAAAGTTGTTAGGCCATGAAAACTCCTACCATCATGAATATTTTTGGTTTAGGCCATTCCCTAATGGCTTTACTTTTTTGGGTTAGCAGATATCCCATCTTTGAACATAATAAATCCAGAGAAAATGACACGGGGTCGCATAAAACAACACTTCTTCATATGTATGAAAAACTTTTCTTTCTCAAAACTTCAAAAACCTGTCGGATGTGATTTAAGTGTTCATCTTCGACACGACTGTAGATTAAAATGTTATCAAAATACACAACCGCAAATTTACCAATAAAGGGTCGGAAAACTTGGTTCATTACTCTCATGAAAGTACTCGGGGCATTTGTTAAGCCGAATGGTATGACCAGCCACTTCTACATTCTTTTTTTCGTCTTAAATACAGTTTTCCACTCGTCCCCAGGTCTAAGCCGAATCTGGTGGTAACTGCTACGAAGGTCAAACTTTCTGAAATAGATGCTTTTGCCATCATGTCTAGCATGTCATCCAAACGAAAATTGAAAATCGGTACTTAATCGTGATTTTATTAATGGCACGACTATTGACGCACATGCACCAACTCTCATCCTTTTTGGTGTAAGAAGTGCCGGTACTGCGCATGGACTCATGCTCTCTCTCACAAAACCCTTTCTAACCCTTTCTAATTAAGTCATCTACATGACGTTTCAGTTTAGCATGCTCCTTAGGGTTCATTCTATAATGTGATAGGTTGGGTAAGGACGACACTGGGACCAAATCAATTGCATATTGTATGCCTCTAAGTGGGGGAAGTTCATTAAGTAGTTCGTCAGGTGTCAAATCACTAAATTCAGAGAGAATCTTAATTACTAGAGGGTCTTAAAAGATTCAGTCAACTCAGAGACTTCCTTCACAATCAAAGCATACACAATTTTGAATCAATTTCTTTACAAAATCTTTTATTCAAAATGTGAAGGGATTTTGTTTTTGCAATTTTTGATGGAGGATTTTGAAATCTTTTATAGAACTTGAATTCGGGCCTTTTGAAAAGTTAGAGATTTTTGATGAAAACTTTTGTTGAGAGGGTTTTGCTGGGCTCAAAACAATTTTCTTTCCATTGTGGGCAAAAACATAGGTGTTAGGTCGACCATAATGTGTAACAGATAAATCATGAAGCCAAGATCTTCCTAAAAGCACATGAGCGACATTCATTGGAAGGACATCACACCAAGTCTGATTGGAATAGGTAGTAAAATGAAGGGGGACTAAACAACACCTTTTTATGGGCGTAGTGGTCTTGTCTATCCATGCAACACTATAAGGATTAGGTGGGGTTCAGTTTTCAGGTTTAGGCTATCTATTGCAGCTTCAGAGATCATATTGATGCAACTGCCACTGTCTATGATGACTTTGCAACTCGTCCCCACACTTCGTGTAAGTGTGAAAAATAGCGGTGCATCTCCAATCATCCTCTTTCCTAGGTTGGGTTAAGATATAATGTATGACTTGTAAGGCGGTGTTTTCGTCGAACTCGTGTGATTCTAACACCTCTTCATCACTAGGAACCTCATCATTAGGAACCTCATCAGGCTTGCGTGTGACTTCCTCTAGGTTTCAAAATCATCGCCATTCGGCTGAACAAGCATGTTTTGGTTGGGACATTTATAAGCGTAATGACCCATTTGGTGACAATTATAACACCTACCCTGTCTTCCTTTTGGTTTCATTAATGGCTAAACCCTTGCCCTTAGAATCATGATTTTGTCGATTTTGAAATTTGTTTGTTTATTGGTAGTGAAATTCGTGCCAATGCTGTGTATTCTTGTCGGTCCATTTTCCAACGAATCATTGAGCAGGTGCCTTCAAATATTTTTATATTCTAAGGCGAGTTGGAAAGCTTGCTTAACTGTTGTGGCCCTATGCGGCGCAATTTCGCGTTGCAATTCCTTGCGTAAACTGTTATAGCATCCCAAAATGGTACGCTCTTCTTCTTGAATATCGCAACGGACATTCATTTCATCAAATTTGGCCATATAATCAGCAACTGAAAGAGAACCTTGCCGAATAACGTTCAATTGATCGTATAATTGTTGTTTATACGTAGATGGCAAGTATTTCTCTATCAATTTGGCTTTCATTTCAGCCCACAAAGTCATAGGCTCTTGGCCAAGCCGCTCTAAGTGCCTTTTGATGCCAATCAAATATTGCTTGGCGGCGCCAGTGAGTTTCATTTGAGCAAAATGGACTCGTCGATTATCAGACATTTCGTACTAGTCAAAATATTGGTCCATGTCAATGAGCCAATTTGTGAATGCTTTTGGGTCAAGTTTATCATCAAAACTGGGTACATCAATTTAACCTTTTTGTGACGTCATCTTGAAAACAACATTTTCTTGAAAAAGTGGATTTAATCTTGGCGGCATTTGTTGAATATCATGGGGTTGTGGGATGCATGTGGCAGATCCTTGCGGATCTACTCCTACAGTGGCATTGTTTTGTCCTGATAGTCTTTCGGAGTTTGTCTCTAGGACGGTAACCCTATCTCGGATGTCCTGAATGTCGGTGGATAGTTCAATTAGCTTTTCTAAAATTTGTTTTAAAAGGATCATTCGGATCATCGGAATTGGGATTTCTAAACTGTAGTCCTGATCTAGTTGTCATGATGCAAGCCCTAAGGCTCTGATACCAAATCTGCTGCAGGGAAAGGTTTAGAAATCCTTTAACACAGTTTATGCAAAATCAAGACGATCGTTTGAATGCAAAATCAATATATGGGTGCAGATTGCATGCAGCAAAGGCAGCAGGATTCGACACAGAGATGTGAGAAGAATAATAACTTCAGAACAAAATTATAAACGATGCGATAAAACCTAACAAAAATCAAATCTAAGATAGAAAACTGAGATGGAGAATTGTACCGTCGAGGGATCTGCAAATAGAATCCACAAATACAGACGTAGAACACGAATTGTCCCAATTCCTATTGATCAATCCAATATCGTCTCAGCCGAAATGCCATTTTGAGAAAGGAAGTGAGAAACTTTAGAAGAAGGAAAGAAACAAAAGATGCAAAGGTTAAGGGTTAAGGAAGGTGTTGTCGTAGAGTACACGTCGACGACGAATCTCAACAACGAACTGATCGAAAAGATGCTTCAAATCGCAGATCTAGCAGTAGATGTTGATCGCGAGGAAGTTGTCGACTCGAAGACGTAGTTGTCCTGGAACAACAGTCCAAACAGCACCCAGCAGCAGACCAACAGATGGTGCTGCTTGCTGTCCGTAGCTGGAAAAACGTCCTGTCGGAGCGTCGGAAAGTTAAGGTTGGCAGTGCCGACGCCCAAGCAGCGATAAGCAGCAGCGACAGAGAGATGAGAGGCCGTCGAGCACAAATGAAGGCTCGGGGTTACATTAGGCCGCTCGCTGGAGAAGTTTCCAATAGGTTTCAAATTATTTAAGGGATTGAAACTGAATTCTCACAAGAAGACTTGAATCAAAGGTAATGAAAAGGAGAACAAGATAAAGGGACTCGCTCCCTACGGACTCACTCTGGATGGCGCCAATGGTGAAGGAAAGAGAACATATCTCACAAAATCTGAAATTTCATTAATCACTGTCCCCCACTACATGATATGCGTGTCTTATTAATAGAGTTGCCAACTAACAAATTAACAAAAAGATAAGAACAAGTTGCTGACTAACAAATTAACAAAAAGATAAGAACAAATGGCCAATGTCTCAATAACTATTTAATTTGACCTTATCTGCACAATAACTAATTAAAACACAAAAGTCTAAAAATATCTAAACTAAACTCGATCCAAACTCGAATTTACTTTAAAACTGCGGTGCCGGCTCATTGAGCCAGATGCTTGGCTTATGTCGAATTCAGGGCCGCATGTAGGTTCTAAACGAGTCTTGCTCCGCATCAGAAATGAATGGAGGGGAGATGGCAGGAAAGCCGATAGTGGCCGCTGGAGGGTTGTTAAGGCCTTAGGTTGGCCGAATTCCCCTTGTAGCCTCTATTGGATTAGAATGTGGGCGACTCGCCCCTGTTTTATTGGGTTTAATTTTTTCCTGATCCACAGTGAAGTCGGCGATCTTATTTGTAGACTTCACTTAACAATATTACCATATTTGTTCAAAAAGATATTGAAGTGGATGATTGGCCCATTTCATACTAGGAATAATCGCAGGAAGTTCTTTGGTAATATGGATTCCTATTTCTCAATGATATCCCTGGATCAAGACAATTGGCTGAATCTCATGAAACCATTCATAAAGTTCATTAACTATATTCTTTTGATAAAGCAAATCGACTTTGATTCCTCAATGATCCACATCACTTCTGGTTCTATTGTAACCAGAGATTTTCTTTTTATGTGTAAAAGACTTGTATCAATAGTTATGATCTTACATATGGACAATTTCTCAATAAGTGAAGTCAGCAATAGGATTGTCGACTTCATTGTGGATCGGAAAAAAAAATCCGATCAAAACAAGGGCGACCATTCGCATCACATCTGGTTCTATTATAACGAAAGATTTCCTTTTTATATGGAAAAGATGCGGATCAATAATTATGATCTTACATATGGACAATTCCTTAATAAGTGAAGTCAGCAATTGGATTGCTAACTTTACTGTGGATTGGAAATAAAATCTGATCGAAACAAGGGTGAGTTGCCCTTGTTCCGATCTAACGGACATTGCGGGGGGGGGGGATCTGGCCATCGTCAGCTTCCCTGTCGTCTCCACCCTCCCCACCCCCCCACTCTCTATTTTCGTCTATTTAGACTTCGGCGGCCACCATCGGCCTTTTCCTCTCCTTTCCTCCCCCCTCTCTCTTCTTCTCTTTCCTTCTCCCTCTCTCCATTCTCGTCTCAGTGTTCCGAATCAAATGCCTGAACCATATCGATAGGCCGTTAGTATGGTTCGGCATGGCCGAAACCGTCTGGTTCGGGATGTTTCGGCAGACGTTGGTTGAAATTGAAATTTATGATCTTCTTTCAACTTATTACTTATTCGAACTTGTCCTAATGAACGAGTGTAGGATAGTTCTTGTTTATTACTTAGGCAAATGGCATTGAGATGTCATGCGAGCCTTTTAACTTTGGTGAATTATTGCATGTCTTTGATGGTGGAATACCTCAGCTGCATTAATAGTGATAATGATAAGTGTGGAATCTCTTATTCGAGTGTTGGTGGGTAAGATAATGATTTTATGCTGAGAACCTACTTCCATGGTCTCAAGTATGCAATTATCTTTTGTGATTTGTGACTTCTCCTTTGACAGTTTAACCTGATGATACTTAATGCTTTTCTGATTAATAAATATATCCATCCTTCAACATAAACAGAAAAAAAATATCCCTTTCTTTATTTATAGGGATCAAAATTTATATAACAAAATAATGCCAACACTATTATGTGGATGATAAAGACAACTTGGATTCATTTCAAAGGGTCTCATCAGTGGAGGAGGATTTAGCTGCCATAGGTGGAATATGAGGAAGGACTTATGATTTATGTCCATCTGCAGTTATAGTTGATCTAGCCCTTAATTGGAGCAATTGGCAAGTTAGGATTATCCAAGGCCAATCCTGAAAACTCTTGGTGGTTATGTCTATGGTTATCCCTATAAAAGATAATCATAATACATTGAATGTACTTCTAACTTTTTAGCTAGCTGAAGGTCCTTCTGATCATGATCATCTATGTTTTATCTTATATCATGTACTTAGAGGAGTATTTTTGCCATTTATTTTTGAACAAGGAATAATACATCGAAGCAGTCTTGGAAGAGTTGATATTCAGTGAGGCTTTATGATTAGGTTTATCAACTAAACTATCTTGGCTTTAAGAAGTATGTGTAACTCAAGTGCTTTCTTCTAATAACCATCTGTTTCCATTCATTTCTATTTTTTCTAGTGCCGAACTAATTTTGTTATTGAAACAGTCTGTTCTGTTTTTTTGTTTTTCAGTTTTTTTTTAATGATTAGTTTTAGAACCAATAAAGATAACTATGTAATATACATGCAAAGCTTTAAGAGTAAATTGAATGAATACTGACACAAACGCATGCTTTGAAAAAGGATAGAAAACTGCATACTTTGTGCCTCCATCTTTGAAGAAAGATATGAAGTGCAGTTGATATCTAGACTCATATGCCATATCCATACTCTTCTACTTCCTAATTGTTGTCAGCCAAATAGAAGTTAAGAAAGTGGCCTTTATTAGGTGACGATTTTCTGGGCGTGGCTTATGGAATGGGTAAGGTTATATTTATGTCAGATCTTGAAACTTTTAAGAACTTGATCTTTTTATAATTGAATCACAACTAGTAGACCCAAACCTAGCCCATTTAATCCGCATAAATCTGAGTGCAACATGCTAGTCTAGATAATTAAAATGTTTGCTTTAAAATAAAGAAAGCAAAAACGAAGATGGAGGGCTAGGCTATTGGCAGAGAGGGGTTCTTGGTGGTCAGCTGGAAGCTTGTAGTGGCTCTTCTAGGTGTAGCCTCCCACTTTTTGCAATATCTTGTGTTTGGATGTTGTAGTACTAAGATGGTGGCCCATGTAGAGTTGTGGCTTTAGTTGGGGTTAGAGTTAGGTTATTGAAATGAAGAAGGGAGAGGAAGAGGGAGGAATAAGTGGTTTGAGAAGGTTGTCAATAAAAGCACCAAGGGCAGCGGAGAGGCTCCAGTTAAGATTTTATCTTGAAGGGGACCCTAATGTGTTCCAAAGCTCTGTCCTTCAGCAAGAGCCACGATGATCTTGGGCCTTGAAGCTCTTTCTACTGGTCTAATTTGGGATCATACTCTCGATGCCATCTTTTGCCCTAGCATTAAAACTCTGCCTTTGCTTGAGGAAATTGTTGACAGGAGGGAAGGGGAGTTGCGGTTGGTTTAGGGGACTGGCTGGCTTGGTGTGAATCGTTGGAGAAGGAAGAGAGAGAGGTCTAGAGGAAACAGTAGTGTGGGTTTGCCTTTTGACCCTTTGATTTTCAACTTTTGACAACCCAGGCCAACCTGTCTAACCAGATGATTCTAAAAGGTAAACCTGAAGTTAAAATGGTTATAATCAGGCACTTCAACTTACTCAATTATGAATATTCCCTACCCAAAGTTAACCATTACAGGTGATTGATCAGCCTGGGTCAGACCCTCGTATTTTCTAAAACTTGCATATCAAGGGCATATTTCATTGGTGATCTCGCATCAAGAAGCCTACATCAAAAGTATGTATGTACAGAATAGAACGAGTTACTTTTAGTGCTACTGTGATTTTGAAAATAAATACGCAAATATCCATCAAAGTAAATATACATATAATAATCGAGAAATTGCAATAGACAAGAAAAGGGAGGTTTGGATTAAAGGAAAAATCTAAATCAGTTTTAGATCAATCAATCTAAGATTTAGATTCATATTAAAAATACGAATGGAAAGAGAACATAATAGAAAATATGAAACAAATTTTAACGAATGGAGCAATCAATTGTTATGCATTCGTTCCCACAAAATGGTACCAATTCTCTCATTGCATATTGGTACTTATTGGGTATAGAATAGATCTGCTTCTCTTTGTTCTTATGAACAGAATTATATATATGTATGTATGTATGTATTCGTCTATATATATATAATTTAAATATCTATTCTATATATTATATAGAATATATATTGAATGTTTGAGGGCATTAATAGGCCCTGTCTATAATTTATTCAGCGAGCTCTAGGGGTGGCAAAAATCGACCTGACCCGTCAACCCAAACCGCGTTCGACCTGCCTTAAATAGGTTTGGATTTGGATTAAACAGGTTCTAGTTATAATCAGGTCAGCCCATTTAATCTGTTTAATAATTGGATTGGATTCAGATTTTACACATCTAACCTGCTTAACCCATTTAACTTGTTTAAGTTTTGGGTTGGACCAAATTAGCTGGTATATTATTAACTAGGCGGGATTGAGTAATGGGCCTCCCATGCGGCGCATAGTGCGCTTTTTCGAAAATTCCCCTTACCCACATTCGTGTTGGACAGCGTCAAATCCCATGGTGGATAACACGCCACGCTACCCCTTGTATATCACTGCCTTCGCCCCCACTCCCCCAATGGCGGTCTCGAAGAATCCAGAAACCCTAGCCTTGGGTCAAGCTCGTCCCATGCTCGGTCTGTATCTCTCTCCACCGGCATCGGACTCTTCTTGGCCTTCATTGGCCTCTAGAATGACTAGGGCATTGGCTGCTTTTCGTCGATGCTCGTCACCCTCACCGCCTGCACTCGTGACGCCTGCACGCCTTCGCACCCATGCACTCCTCCAATGGCACTGTCGAGCTCATCCCCAGTGGCGTCGTCTCAGGCGACATCCTCCGCCTTGACGACCGCATGGAGAGCCCCACCTAGCTCGCCGTTGTCGGCTTCCTCGTCATTGCTTTCTGCCTCATCGAATGCATCAAGGGCACCATGATCTATGACATCGTCTTCGTAACCGCCATCTCCTCGTTTTGCGGCATTGTCGTCACCGCCTTCCCTGACACCCCCTCCGACGACGATTCGAACAACTACTTAAAGGGTGGAGCCAGAGGTCGGGAGGCGGCCGAGAGCTCTGGTCGGGAGTTGGAGGTGGTGAGAGCGCGGCTAGGGCGGAGGGACGGTCGGGCAGAGATGCGGCGAGGGCAGAGCCGTAGAGATTGGAGACGAAGAGCAAGTTTTTAATTTTTTTATTTTTTAACAGGTCATAAACGGGTTGGGTTTTTTTTTTTTAATGGGTTATAAATAGGTTGTAAACAGGTCGGGTCGGATAACCTATTTATTAATTAAGTAGGTCGGTTGGGTTTTAAAACCTGATCTATTTAAATAAACAAATCGGGTTCGGATTTAGAGTTTTTAACTCGATTCGTATCTGATCTGACCCGTTTATAACCGATCCAACCTGATTGCCACCCGTAGCGAGCTCAACCATAGCTAAGTTCTGATTCCTTTGTCCCATTGATGTCATGCTGAAATTAGCCACCTCCTTAACATCTCCACGTGTAGGAATTGTGCTAGTGCTGCAGGGAGGAATACTTCTAAAATTTATTACATTAATAAGTTGGACCAAGGCCACACTGTTGGTGACCTTTTGAAGCTAAGCAAGCCTCACAGTGATGCAATGAGCCTGGAACTTATTGTCGGCAAGTGGACAGAAGCTGGCCATTATGATTAGTGCATGTCCACTAGAAATTGCCCATCTTGAACTTGACAGCTTGCTGGGATGGAAATGAATCATCAAATCTCGTGACAGATTTAATGAATCATCAAATCATCAAACTTGGCTTCTGCATTTTATCCAAAATTGAGTTGGAAAGACTATGGTAATGAAGGCCGGTAACGTATGGTAGGCATGATAAGATCTGCTTTTCCTGTCTCACGGAAGCTTGTAATTATTCACTAGTTCTAGTACACCAATGGATCCCTCTTCATGAGCGGCTGGCTAACCCAAACATCTATGGGTCATACAACACCCCACTAGACTAATGCAGATATCAGTTCACCAAAAGTTTTGTTGTTGAAAACCATAGTGACATCACCAGGATGCAATTGCAACCACAACCAGATCGACTTGGGCTGCTGAATCTTCACAATATGATTATTATAATCAAGCATCAATTGTTGCTTTACTGATTTAATGATTTGTGGCAACTGTATAGGGTATAAAGTAGATTGCTTCATTGGCTCAAAATTAAGGAAGCAGGAAATTTATTTTTTAATTATAATGTACTGCAGGTGATGTAGGTGCTTTGGGCTGGTGGGATCTATTTGTAAATTTGGGTAGTATTCATTTGCTTTCCTATACATTTATTGTTTCTTTATCATGTCTGGTTCAACTCCTTTGACATAGCCCCTGTACAGAATTGCAGAGTGCTTTGCTTTTCTCGTTTGCACAAAGTGGTCTAATCCAATGATTCATAGACAGTCTCATCATGGAGAAGCAAGCTCATCCTCCACAGCAATTAGATATCGTGATTGGAATAGTGGTCTTGTGCTTCCTTCGATTGAGGATCATGACCAGGATAGGTTATGTGGTCTGCAAGACATAGGAGGCCATATAATGAAAATTCCACTTGTAGTTTTCCAGATTTTGCTATGTATGCGCTTAGAGGTATGTACTTTTATGGGAGCCGAGGAAGTTATTGCTTTTTTATATTGAATATTCACAGATAGCACCTGAGCATCACACACAGAATGATGATACTATTTTCTTTTTATGTCATTAACTTGGGGCTTGCTTTCATCAACTAGGTCCTGTTATGGCTTTATCTAGAAACTACTCTTGTTTTATGAAATTTTCATCTAGTGTATTTTTTAGCGGTAAAATTAGGACTATATGATAAAAATCACTTCAAAAGATTTATTCAGCCATGAGAAAAATTTACTAAAGGAAGTCATTAAAATATTTAAGATTCTACAGCTTGATCTTGTCTTTACTGAAAAGTCTTATGCTCTGTATCTGGTTTTCTGAGTGATTATTAGTTGGAATTTGAGAAAATCCTGTTACTAGTCCTCAGTTTGATGTCAGCCTTAAATTGCATGGTATAAACCTGGTGAAGGCAACTAGCAACAAGAGTGGATTTGGCATGAAACCTAGAATGCTAGTTGTTTGGTTGGGGGACCTAGCTCCTTTTTTCTAGAAGGTTAAGGTTGTGCAACAAGGGAGCAGCTCTTCAAGGTTCCCCTAGATTGGGAAGTGTAAAAGTAGACAATGTTTTTTAGGAAATTGCAGTCAACTTGAAGCACAAAATGGAAACCAAAAGCCAAATTAAATTGCAAAGTCTCATTCTTGATTGTGTAGTGGATTTACACCAATACAGATTTATAGTTGAAAAAAATTTGTGAGGTCAAAAATTGTTTGCATTCAATGAAATGTGATGTCATCTTAGGGAGTTGTTGCTTGGAAAACTTCTGAAATATATTTTGCTCTGTTTATGCTAGATGTTTCCTTTGTGTGTGTTGTGCAATTTGAAATTTCAATAGGTAAAAGTAATTTAGTTAGTCTTTTCATACGAAGTTGATAGAAATTTGTCCATTTAGATTCCAGAAACATGTTGTAACCCGAGGCTTTGTGGAAAAAGTTTGTGCAAAAAGGTTATGCGATAGAGCTTAGGCATGATGTTTCAGTAGATTCATTACCGAACATGGCCTTATTTGAACCTACATGCAGCAAAGTGGTGGCATTTAATTCTGGGAGATGGTTGCAAATATGAGTGAGGTTGTGCATGCAGACTCCAGAATCATCATGCAAAAATTTCTTCATATTTATTTAATATAGTAGTTAGTGGCGACCGGCAAGCAACACAAACAAAGGTGATCACTCTGCAGTAGTTCAACTCATGTTATGGATGCATTGCAGCATGTTGTCATTGTTTCTTTGGTAGCAAAAGGGGAATATTGTTTGCTAGTAATTGGATGCTATAGTGAATCTTCAGAATTTGCTGTTCCCCTTTTGCTCATATTGACAGTTGAGCAACTCGTAGTTATGGGTTCCACTTAATTAGACATATGACCAGGTTGATATGCTCATATCTCACGAGCTCTCTCGAAGTAAGATATTGAAGAATAAACTCTGGATGATGATTTCAGAGAGTCCATTATATAATAATTATTTCTCTTAAACTGATGCCATTTAGAAAGCAAGAGTGGACAATGAGCATATTGAGGAATGGAAGCCTCATTATTTATGCCAGATTTGTTAATGACTGGAGCAGGGTTCGTCGTACCGGGCCGAACCGCCCGATACATGACGTACCGAGCCGGACCGATACTTTACCGGTCCGGTTCGGACCTTTTTTCGAATACACCCTGAACCGCACCGAACCGCTCGGTTTGGTCCGGTTCGTTTCCATACCGCCAAAACCGGACGGTATGGATCGGTTCGGTCCGGTTCGGCATGAACCGAACCGTGCCGACATGCCCACATGCATAAAGTGGGGAGGGGGAGGGGGTGGGGTCGGAGACCATATGCTAAAGTGAGCCTGTTTAGAGTTCTCTGAGATGTCTCAGAGAACTCCCGAGGACCCGAAACTTATGAAGGTCTCAATGAAACCGTTGAGACCTCCGAAAAATTAGAAAAAAAGAAAAAATTTTGTTAAATTGTAGGTCAGTTGAAGTACACTGATCCGACGCTGGATGATTATGCCGACGAGGATGACGATCCGATCATCAGATGGCTTGCAGGTCAGCAGCAGGAGCCAGAGCTTGATGAGCCAGGATCCCCTCCACGATC
>KE504660.1:1871682-1907887 GCA_000441515.1 Elaeis oleifera
TATTGTGTACTGGTACCGGACCGGTATGCCTGGGCGTACCATGTGTCGGTATGGTACGGTACCGTACCATACCGGTCCGGCACCGGCACGCCGTCCGGTACCGGTACAGCGAACCTTGAACTGGAGTATAGATTTTGCACTTCAAGTTGATCAATATTATAATCTTTGATAATAGGAGACACTAGACAGGCTGATCAACCATAACACCAAATTGCTTACTCTTATTAATTGATTGTCCATGGCTGGAAACTTTTTATGGGCAAAATGATGGTATGTGTGGGTTGCCATCAATAGAGAACTTATGGCTAGCTGTCAGTGATAAGGAATGAGGAAGGTGTTGGCACTAGAACTGAAGGAATGTCATAGCAAAATGAGCAAATTGCTGTGATTTAGTAATGCTCAGTATTATTACATTATGATATTATAGTATATTGTTCCTTTGGTGGTTCCATACCATGAATTTAGACTATCATTTCCTGCTTTTGCATCTGCTCTCATTTCCATCAACTGACATTCTCCAACTACCATGAAAGATGAGGAAAATATAAAAAAAATCAAAAAGGTAAACAAGAAGCATACTCCAGAAAACATCCTTTGCTACAACGCAAACAAGTACTTGGACCAAGGTCCGCATAACTGGTACCAAGATCCGTACTGGTTGGCAGCCGGTTCAGCTCAGTACAGGGTGAACCGGGCGGTTCGGTCTGGCTTAGTAGATCGAGTCAAACCATTTTTTCCATTTTTATCTTGGTACAGGTCGGTTTGCCTTAGTTCAGTACGGTATGGGGTGGTACAGGCGGTTCGAGGGTGGTTTCAAGAAATAGGGCTGAACTGACCTAGCCTTGCACCGGTTTGGCTCGGTAGGGGTGAATCAATTAGTTCGGCCCGGTTTAGCAGACCATGCTTTGGACCTTGTTGAGTTGGACCCAATTTCCATAGAATGGTTGTTACTTGTTTTGTCAACATTTTGGTGCTAGTTGACCATGAATTGCCCAGTTCTGATAAATGTCTGATGTAGGCATTGGGAAGTTGATGAGCCCTAAGAGTGCTCTACAGTCCACAATGCTTGTTCCAATAGTTAGAATCTTCAACAAAGAACTGATCATTCAGAGATAGGCCTTTGAAGCAGATGAAAAGAGGTTTAAAATTGATAGGAATAAATAAAGAAATCATGTAACAACACCATAAAATTAAGGTGAGCAGTAGGCCAACATAAGAAGCTAGAATGGGCCTTCATTCTGCAAATTAAAAATGCTCCTTACACGACTGTAAAAGTATGCAGACAAATAACTTTATGGTAATCATAATACTGATTATACACTACTTATCTCTACTCCGTGGCAGTGGACAAGAGCTTGTTGTGCTAATTAGTTGAGTCATTTGTCAGTGTGATCTGGATTATTTAATTGACAACTCACCATATTCCGTTGTGCCATCACTTCAATACTGAATGCACACCGACACAACTATACTTTCATATATATGTGTAGGTACATGATTCTAGTAGTCGAATCATGATTGTTCTGTTCATGGTTACAGGGAACGCCAGATGGTGCCCGATATATTCCAGTTTTGGTTCTTTTCCTGCCAATATTCTTTTACAAGGTGCCGGCGTCCTATTTGCTACATCAAGATTGGTGGAGAAGCTTGTTCTTTTACTACGTAGTGGATCAATTAGTAATAGATATCTGACAATTTCTTCAAGAGCTTATGATTGCTTTGCATTCCTACATCATGGTTCAAGGTAGTGTTGCTTCATGTGTTAGATGAGAATTTACTCTTTTATACTGGACATGCATTGTCAGGAAACATATTTAAATGTAATTATCATAACAGTTTATTGTTGCATGCTTGCCATATCTTGTGCTATAAAACACAGATTGCTGGGTTGGTGGTCGATTGATGAAGGTAGCAAAGAAGAGCAAGCTCGCTTATTTCATTCTGAAGCCACCGGGTATGCATCACTGTATCTACAGTCAAATTTTAATTCTCACTAGATGGAAGGTAGTTACTAATTTGTATCTGGAATTGGAAGTGAATAAAGTAGTTGACAGCAAAATTCCTAACGTACTTGAGTTTAACTTTTTTGTGGTCTGCCAGCTAGAATGCTGAAATTGCCTTGGATGACATGTTGTGCTTCCAGAGCATTTTTATTTCTGCTTACCTAGATGCACCCAGCAATGTGATCTTTGAGCAAAAAACAGTATATAGATCGATTGTCTATTTATTTTTCATGGCTTAATCATAAATTGGTGACTGATAATGTCATTCTCATCCTTGATCAGAAAAAATATCGGCTCATTAAAAAATCCTTTAATAGTTTAATTATTGTTAATTTTGTCAAGCTTCCTTTTCTTTGATCCATCCTGTCTTAATGAGACAGAGACATGCTTACAGACTTTCAGCAAGTTTGTTGATATTTCTTGTGATTTCTTCATGAAGTAATGCATTTGATGTTTCAAGTTTAGAGGAGTTTTTCTTTTTCTTTCTTCTGGGTGGGGATTGAGTGGACATGGAAGGAAACTAAGCCATGAAAAGTAGTGATTGGCCTTATATTAGATGTATTTGATGTGTAGGTTGGTGATGCGGGAAAGGGTAGAGAAGAAGGATAGTACTATGATAGATGGGGCTCAAGGTGATCCAAGCTAAGTCCAAAGCCACTTATAGCTGATGTCTCTCTGATGTTTATTCATTGTGGTATGCAGGTATAACACTTTTTGTGGTTTCCCACCTGAGGTGGTGAAGAAAATGCCTAAGAAGGATCTTGCTGAAGAGGTGCATTTCAGCTGCTTAGTGCTGTGTTGTTATGATATGCTACAATATTTACAAAAACTTATTTTATTTCCATTTCCACTATTTCCTTAAACGTCAGGTTTGGAGGCTACAAGCAGCTTTGGGAGAACAAACTGAAATCACAAAGTACAGCCAGCAAGAGTATGAAAGGCTTCAAAATGTAATGCTTCTAAGCCTGACTAAAGTTCATGAATTAATTACTCTTCATGGCTAGGGATCAGGCTGCTTTACTTCCTTGTATTATAGGGTTTGGAAAGGTATTTATTGCCAGGTTTAACTTAAACAAGTTGAAATAAACCAAAAGTGAATGTGTTTTAGGAAACATTTACTCAGTTGCTCTAATACAAGACCTATTTCGGAAAACTGAAAGGTCATAACTTTAATATGAATTACAAAAAGCTTGTCCCCTGGCCTTGTCACAAGAAGCTGGTTTCCCCTCAATGTGGATCGTGATAAAAAAAAAAGAATCGTGATTGAAATAGGGGTGGTCATGCTTGTTTTGATCTGATGGAGGCGGGAGGAAGATCCCGCCCTTTAGAGGCCTTCGCCAGCCACCGCCGGCCTCCCTACCCTCTCCTCTCTCTCGGTTTAGAATTCCCTGCTCTAGTCATCTAAGGCCTCTGCGGCCCTCTAGCGGCCACCACTGGTGTCTTTGCTATCTCCCTCTCCTTCCCTCCCTCCCTCCCTCCCCCCTCTCTCTTTCTCTCTCCGGTTCTCCCTCTTCTCCGCTTTCTTTGCCATGTCGGTTTGGAGCCGGTATGGAATGGTATGGGGGTATACCCAACCATACCGCCTTTTGACCAGCATGGGTCCGATTCTGGCACGACGAACATTAATCTGGATGTTTTATGCTTTTTGTTAGTACATGAATATCTTAGCATACAGTCTATTTTGTTTGAGTGCTCTATAATCTTGTTTGCTTTTTAGTGAACTACTTCGACGCATTGATCTTGTTGCATTTGATTGTACACTTTCCTTTGTCAAACCAATCTATGCCTTTCTGTCATTTAAGATAAGGTCCTAATACCACTTTTAGCACTCAACTTAAAATTCTAGTCATGATATGGGCTTAGAATTGTCAGATTCAAGACAAATCCGTGTGAACTTGTCTGAAAAAGGTTAATTCTCATGGATTCAATTGCAGTAATGAAACATTTGTTGGATCAATCCCTAATTCAAACCTAAACACTTATGGGTTTTGGTCCATCACTCCTCCCTGTCTTCCTCCTCCTCCTCCATAGATAAATTAGATTATGATAATTGATGT
Organism: Elaeis oleifera; assembly: GCA_000441515.1. NCBI lineage: Eukaryota > Viridiplantae > Streptophyta > Magnoliopsida > Arecales > Arecaceae > Elaeis > Elaeis oleifera. The sequence continues at coordinate 1,875,743 of KE504660.1, forward strand.
TAGATATTTAAGTTTTATTCACTCATAATTGTGTATAGCCTACAATAACAGAAAATTAACTACTTAGTCATTCTATTATGATAATTAATGTTACATATTTACGTTTTAAACATGCATAATTTTGTATGGCCTACGATCACGTAAAATTACCTACTTAGCAATTTTCTAAATGATAAATAATTTCCCTCTTCAATTTCAAGAATCAGCTTGGCCTGATTGTTCTGGTTGTATATTTTCAAGAGCTCTTCTACCCAATATATATATTAATTGCTTGGATCAGGTTATTATGTGATTGGTTTTGATTTGTGAATCTATCTGAAAGTTTAGTTTTCTAAAAGTCAAACCTTTCATAATTTCATTTATAATCAGGCCATATTTTTCTGTTCATGGGTATAATCTTCGCCCTTTCTAGGAATGCCTCAAGCTGTTGTTCTCATATCCTTTTTTGAGGGAAAAATCAAGTGAAGAAATTTGTGAGTTGATAAACAGAAGCTCTGCAAAATAAATGTTGGATTGTGCCTACAAAAGCATAGCATTGAAAAAGTCCTCTTATCCTCCCCACATGTATCAAGCAATGTGCTTGAAAATGTTGGCCAGTCCCATTGCCGACCTTAAGCCATCTTGATGCAGAACAAAATTATAGGGATTGACCGGATTAACACCTGTCAAGATTAGGTCAAGAAAAGAACTGCAATCATGGCTCTTTCCTTTTAGGTAGTCGGCCAGCTATAGCATATTTTTTGGTATTTGATTTTCTTATTTAGCCATACCATATTTTCTGATCTTCGAATGCCATACTTAAGAGATCCTTTGTCGATATTTTCTTGATTTTCAAATGCCATATTTAGGAGATTCTGTTTCGATATTTAGAAGATTTCTGGTTGTGATTTTCAAATTCTGTATTTAGGGGATTTTGTTTTGATATTTGGGGAATTTCAGATTCTAATGTTATTGACTATAAATAGTCTTTGTAAAAGCTCAATGATAGAGAACCATTCAATCAAAAATTTCTTTTAGACTTTGTCTGTTGTTCTCTTATTTCAAGGATCATTTCTTGAATTAAGAGTTTGTCAGGTCGGTTAGAATCTTATCTAGTCCGTCCCCATTCCTTTTCTGTGTCAATTGGTATTAGAGCTTTTCAGCTCTTGGTATGTCTAACGGCGGAGGTGAGAGCAACCACCCTGTTGATGATGATCAAGGGGTGCAGGCCCTTTGGGCGGCGATTCGGATCCAACAGACAGCCATTAAAGAATTACGACAGATGAGGGAGGAGCTGGTGATGGACGCCAACAGGAATCATAATGAAGGTAGGAGAAATCGTGCTGGAGATGATGCTCGTAGCCAGCCTGCGGATCAACGCGGTCTTGATAAACAACGTAGGCATTCTGCTAATGTTGATTTTTCAGATGATGAAATTGGTGGTCTTGCTGTAACCAAGGCTACCCTAGACCTCATGGGGGGGTGAAAATTATCATCTCACGGTTGATATCCCTGCTTTTAGTGGGCATGTTAGCATTGAGGAATTCCTTGATTGGATATATGAGGTCGAAATTTTTTTGAGATGATGGACGTGCTAGACGAGAAAAGAGTTGGTTGCTTATTGGCTTAAGGGAGGAGATGCCGCTTGATGGGACAACATGCAGACTAAATGCCAAAGACAAGGCAAGGCATGCGTGAAAACTTAGAAAAAGATGAGAAAATTGTTGAAAGGTAGATTTTTGCTTCTTGATTATCAACAATATCTATTCTAGGAATATCAAGGTTGTGCACTGGGTACAAAGATGGTGTTGGAATATACGGAGGAATTTCTTCGACTTTCAACTTGTGATTTGCTAGAGACAGAGGAGCAGCAAGCTGGAAGGTACCTTAGTGGTCTCAAATATTCAATTCAAGAGAAGATTGGCCTTCAAATAGTCTGGTCAGTCGATGAAGCTCATAATTTGGCACTCAAAGTGGAAAGATTTTTGTCATGTCAGCCGACGAGAGTACAGCCCAATGAGCAGTTTTCTTCTAATACTTCTCATTTATATGCAAGCAAGAAAAAATATGTTGATTCAGCACCTACTCGTTCATCTACTAGTCAGGCAACTGGTGGCAGTAGAGCCGCAAAATCCACAAGTGAAGCCAATTCTAGAGGCGGACTCAATAAATCATCTATAAAAGACTGTTGTCAGGTGCTACCGATGCCTTGAGCATGGTCATACCTCCAATGTTTGCCTTATGCACCAAATGGTGAATTTGACCGACTATGGAGATGAGGATAATGGTGGAGGTAGAGTTGAATTTGAATTGGAAGATGTCGAAATTGCTGAGGAAGAAGGTGAGAGAATTTTCTGTGTTGTTCGAAGGCTGTTGTATACACCCAAGCAAGAAATTTTTTCACAGCGACATTGGATTTTTCACTCCAAGTGCTCTATCAACAATATGGTGTGTAATTAGGAAGCATAGGGTATGCGGTACGTCTACTTTATGGTACGGATACGCCGATATAGCAAAAATTAAAAAAACTATGATACGGATACGGCTAGATATTTATATTTTATTAATATTTGAATATATATAATATTTCAATATTAATAATAATATATAAAAATTGAATTATATATATAATATTCGAATATTAATAAAATTAAGTTATCTCAGCTAAATTTATAAGTATCATCATAAAAACAAACAAACACTTGCAATTAACGAAAAAAATTAGTAGTCTAAATAAGTAGAAATCAAAATAGTAAGTCTTGATAATCAAATGATAATAGTTTCAGCTGCTTCATTCTCTGCATCATTAGCAAAAAGCTTCTCCATATTTGGTTCATCAAGGGATAAATTTGCAATATCAAGAATGCAGAGATAGGAGTACCGGTGCCGCACTGGAAATGTATCTGGTGCTGGTATACGTCTGAAATAGGAGTATCGGTGCTTCATAGGTGTGCAAATTAATCATTGACAGTGGAAGTTATGAAAATTATTCCCAGGCACTAGTGGATCACTTGTAGTTGCAAATATTGCCACATCAGAGCCTTACGATCTTGGATGGATCAAGAAAGGACCAAAACTAACAGTAAGTAAAATTTGTCGAGTTTCAATTTTCATTGAAAAATTTATAAGGATGATGTTGCTTGTGAAGTAGTTGATATGGATGCTAGTCATGTCCTATCGGGAAGGCCTTGGTAGTATGATGTTGATGCTACTCACAAGGGTAGAAAGAATTACTATTTATTTGGTTGGAAACGTAAGAAAATTGCCATTATTCCTAAAGAAAGAGAGTCCAACACTTTTCTAGAGGAGGGAAAGCTTTGCTTTCTATCATCAGCAGTGAGGAGCTAAAAGGTGAGGCCTATGCACTTGTTGTGAAGGGAGAGGAAGCACCTGTGGTGGATGTTCCAGCTATTGTACGGTCTTTATTAGAGGAATTTCAGGAGATAGCCCTCGATGACTTATCAGATGGTTTGCCTCTATGCGTGATATTCAACACCATATTGAGTTAGCTCCTAGAGCCAGCTTGCCAAACCTACCACATTACAGGATGAATCCAATGGAGAGTAAGATTTCGCAAGAGGTGGAAGAGTTAATTCGCAAAGGCCATATTCTGGAGAGTATGAGCTTGTGTGCAATCCTTGCATTACTAGCACCTAAGAAGGATAGGAGTTGGCGACTGTGTCTATATCTACAAGTACTATGCACCTGATGGTTTGCTTTTCTTGAGAAATAACTCGAGGATGAGTTCTTTCTAAGTGGGCGAGGGTGATGCAGAACAAAATTACAGGGATTGATCGGATCAACAACTGTCAAGATTAGGTCCAGAATAGAACTGCAATCATGGCTCTTTCTTTTTAGGTGGTTAGCCAGCTATAGCATATTTTTTGGTATTTGATTTTCTTATTTTGCCATACCATATTTTCTGGTCTTCAAATATCATATTTAGGGGATCTTTTGTTGATGTTTTTCTGATTTTCAAATGCCATATTTAGGAGATTCTGTTTCGGTATTTAGAAGATTTCTGAATGTAATTTTCAAATGCTATATTCAGGGGATTCTCTTTTGATATTTGGGGGATTTCAAACTCTAATGTTATGGCTATAAATAGCCCTTGTAAAAGCTCAATGGTATAGAAAACCATTCAATCAGAATTTTTTTTCAGACTTTGTCTATTGTTCTCTTGTTCCCAAGAATCATTTTTTGAATTAAGAGTTTGTCAGGTCAATTAGAACCTTATCTAGCCCATCCCTGTTCCTGTTCTGCGTCACATCCTACTGTCAGAACACTTAAAGGCACTTGATTCAGTGATTCTAGAGTTTCTTTACTTATCACTAATCCATTTAGTTGTTAATGGCAGCATATCTCATAGTGCATTAAATCTACCAACTTGACAACCCCTAATAGAGGCTTAAGCATTCAACAAAATATGCAAAGAATGGTTATAAAGGGCAATGCTTGAGAAGTTTGATCAGCTCCTCCTTATTATGGCATAGCTATTAGTGTAGTTGAAGAGAAGGCTATAGATCAGTTCAAAGGGATTTCGTTTAGCTTAATGATATAGTGGTGACTGGTGACAGTTTGCCTACATGACATATGCCATAGGATTAATGTATATATATGTACACCATCTGATCATGCCACATGATTATCTAATACTGTTGTAATTTAAACTTATTTGTATGATCCATTATCACTTGATGTACCTGGATTAAATTCATGCTCTTAGAGGGAAGGGTTGCCTCCTTAAGTTTCTTCATGAGGAAGTCACTTGCTGCTTGACTTGAGCTATCTAGAAAGTTGAATGAGACCAATACCATTGCCATCCTATCACAGTGTCAATGCACAGTTCAGTATACTATGAGATAGCATATTGAGTGTCGATATGGTATGAGATAATATATTGGTACAAGATTGGTATGGTACGTGACATCCCATATCGAGCGGTACGGGTGGTAAGCAGACCATGGTTGAATCATAATTGGGAGGGGGAAGGGGGCACATTGAGTTCCCATATTTGTCAAATTTAAGGAATTAAGTGAAATTGCCTAGGTGAGACTTGCCCAAATGGCTCTTGGTCTTCTCTGCCCTAAATCCTTTGGTTGCTTGCCTGGTTGTCCATTGGCCTAGGTGTGTGCTTGGTCACCCAAGTTCATTAGGATCACCTAGCCCAGTAGCCCTAGCCTTGTGATAGAATCTAACCTAATCAGTGGGTGCTAGGCCTTGATCCAATTGAGTGAGCTTAGCTTAAGAAAGAAGAGAGAGTCAAGATCCTTCGATCTTGCTACAATTTGCCTTATTACATTCCTTCCTCTCCCAGCTCTTCACCTCAGCCATGATATGGGACTTTGTTCTACCCAAGTTTCGCCATCTTGGTACCGGATCCTGTACCAGTGCCATCCTATTATAGTGTCAATACATCCAGTATAGAGGCCGGTTTGGTGTATTGAGTGTCCATATGCTTTCTATATTGCATGCTAGTTTGGTACTACTACAATATTATATGGTCGGTATGCACTATTACTAATCAGTATGGTAAACCTTGGTTTCCCCCATCTTCTTGGTAGTTGAACAATGGTGGTGGGTGTGCGATCAACGGTGATATGTAGGTATCTTAGGTGAATTGAGATTTGAGAGGCCTTAGGCTAAGTCTGCCTCTCTCTCATTCTCTTCCCCCCTACCCAACCAATGAAATGCTTAATTCATGAGAGCTTCTCCACTCAGCATGCTATGGGTTGGGGATTTATGTTTTAGATCTGTTGCGGGTGTGACTGCCTATGTTTTTTCCCTTTTTGTTAGGGTTTGGTTGAACGCCCATGGGTATATCTAAATGCTATTTTTCCCTCTGCCCTTTGTTTCCTAGAAAATAGTCTCGCTTTGATTAATAATAATACTTCCTCACCTCTTTTTCTCTCTTTGATTAATAATAATCAGAAATTACAATTGATGTTTTATAGAGGATATTTCTTTTTTTTTTTAATGCAATCACACTGCTAGATTTTGCTAATAGATTATGATCTACAGAATGATGATGTATTAATTTCTAACATGGATTCTATTTTGTTTATGTTGAGTTAGATTGATAAGTTAAAAATATGTTTGGATGAAGGTTCGATGTGCCAGTACCCGAGCCCGAATTGGTCGATCGACAGTATGATTCAATAATGCCCCTGTACTGTTCCATACTGAGCCCAAACAAACATAAAGAGAGGATGGAGAGAGAATAGGGGAGGAAGCGAGAGAGGGGAGGGAAGGAGAGGGGAGAGAGAGAGGCCTTCGGAGAACATTGGAGGCCAGTTGAGCTTGCTGCACCACAGTTGAACTCGGTGGAGACCGAAGGGCGGAGGGAGAGGGAGAGGAGGCCACTGAAGGCCTCCAGATGGCCGACGAGGCTGCCAAGCCATTGTTGAGATCGATGAAGGCTGGAGGAGGGGCTTCACCATCTTCCCGATGGAAACAGAGGTTTTGGCCTTTGTTTCTATTTTTTTGCTATTTATCGGGTGAAGTTGGCAACTGTGTTGCCGACTTCACTGTTTTTTTTCTCTTTTTTCGGATTAGGAATTTTTGGTCTTAGGATTATGAGCTTTAGGAAATGAGAACATGTATTAAGCTCTATTTTCATTTTTTATATTATATTTAACATTATAGTGTCATTAATATTATCATGGTAGGAAGTAACTAATAGCAAGGTGCTCATTAATGTATTCTTGTATTCTTTAAGTTTAGATCAAATGATGCCTTACTAATATATATTTGAAGTTTACTACTTGTATGTTGGACATGTTTTCTTTTCTTTATTTGTTTACTACATGCTTTTATTCTTTCTTTTATCATTGTTTAAATGCTAGCTTATTTGGCATATTAAGCATATGGCATATTAGGCATTTTCTTCTTACAATATCCATATTCTTTATATGCACATATTACTTTACGGTGACTGATTGACTTCTTATCACAATCAAAATCATCTAGCTTTTCCCTAATAAACCCACATCCGCATCTAATAGAGAATGTACTCTCTACTATTTGAGCTAAGAAAACAAAAGAAACATGTATTGTATACTTGTGTTCTTTAAACTTAAATCAAATAATATTTTATTAATTTATGGTATTTTAAGTAGAACTCATGCATTAATCGCTATCAATGTGTCTTTGGTTCAAACAATATGGAGAATTTATTAAGCGTAATGCAAGTTTAATTTGACAATTGAAAAGTATTATCATTTTATAAATTTTGAAAAAAAATATTTGAATGAGGGTCTCCTAATTGCCTGGCTATTGCCTAGGCTTTTTGACAAACTATGTTCCTTATCTATGGACACTCATTTTTTAGTTAAATCCACACCTCTTGGTTTGTGTTAAGAAAGAAGTGACAAAATTATAATAGCCAAGATAAGAGTGCAGTTATCAAGTTACATAAACATTAAATTATAATTAAATAGATTTAAGAAGGTTAAAAATATTTTACATATGAATAGTGCATTAGTAAAAGAGATGGACTATGCTTCCCTCAAGAGAAGGTATCTACTACTCTCAAGTCCACATTAATAAGGAGGCATCCAAATTGAAGATCTACAACATTGATAATGAAATGTACTATTAGAAGTGTATAGGACCCAAAAATCATGTGTTAGGTGGTCTCTAGCCTATACATTAAATGGACAAAAAAATGAATGGTTTCCATTGTGCTAGTCTGCTAAAGCGGATGATAAAGCATTTAAATTGAGAATCCACCTTATTGACCATGATTTACACATATTAAAACATGTTGATCGAAAATCAATAGATTTTAATTGCTAGATCATCGCAAGACATGGTCTCATATCATTTTAACGATACTATTTTGTACCTACTTGATGCATAGGTTAGAGACCATCAAACATTTGATTTTGGTTTTAGGCATTTTCAGTGGTAAAGCAGCTATAGCTCATGATCAAGGGTGTGGATCTTCGACTTGGGTACCTCAATATTGATTTTGGGCTTGAGAGGAGTACTTACTCTTTCTCTTTGAGAGTAGTGTAATCCGTCTCTTAATAATATCTATTTATGCTTTTTTTAATCTTTAATGTATTTCAAGCTATTTTCAGCCAAACATGAGCAAAAAATGAGCAAGCTGCATTTCGCTTATGTTCACCTTATTTATATTATTGACTCAAATCAAGGTCCACAGTCTCGGTACTAGAAACTGTATCGAAACATTACTTGTATAGTGCAAGCCGGTATGGGATGGTATGTAATCTGTACCTAGACAGCTCTCAAGCCTTTTTTTTTTTCTCATTTTTTATCATAAGATCGCTCAAAACCAGATGGGATGGATTGGTATAGTATGGTACACACCTCGATTTTGGGTGGTATAAGCTGGTATGGGGTATGTACTGATCCACAGTGTTTTTGTGTCAGTTCCAACACAGTATGGGTCGGTACACCTCGAACCCAGCGGTTTGGGCAGTGCAGCAAACATTGACTCAAGCACTTGTTGCATGTTTGTCTTGCTTATTAGCTGATTGAGTACATCTTGAACTTAATTTTGAGCACAGCATGAATACTTACAAACAGCTTGCTTGACCATCCTACGTAGGGGTTAGATCCATTCAACCCCAAAATCTCAGGACATAGATAAGTCAAAAGGACTGAGAAATTTCATATAGTATTTTGACACATCCTGAAACCAGTACAGCCATAACCATCAATCCTTGTCCCAACTATTTGGGTACTTCGTTTCATTTTCTCTTTTCTTTTCGTACTTTAACATGCCTCTTACAACCACTTGTTGATCCAAATGCTAAACCACCACCTTTTCTGTTTGGCGTTGGATCTGGTATCTGTGGTGTTCATCCTGATACTATGTAAGACTAGTAAATCCACCCCATGAAAACAAGAGTACACTAGTACGAGTACAGATAAACCACAACTACGTGAAATGGGAATATGTGCATAAGTAGATTCCGGTGTCAGGTCATTTCTCTTGAAGATACTTGTACCTAGCATATTGAATGTAAAATTTCAGAAATATTATAAAGCAAGATACCTTAAGTAGAAGATTGTGATACTTAGAGATAAATGCAAGGTGTACAGTGAGAAGATTTAAAAGTAATAAATCGGTTAAGTACAAATACACAATTGTTTTAAATAATACGCCCTAAGCCCCTTCAAAGTAGTGATGGAAAAGAGAATCAACAGAGGTGCATTGGCCAAAAGTCTTGAGTGTTTTAATCAGTCAACAAAGTAAAGAGAATTTCACAATTTTCTTGTTAACAGGATGAATTATTGTCTGTTAAATACTTGTGCTTCCTATTATAAAATGCTACACCGAAACAGTTGTTGAAATGTTTTTATCATTAATTGAATGTTTGAATTTAGTAAAGGCCTTTTCTGTATAAGGGATGCACAACATGTTTCTATGGAAGATAATATCATTAATTCTCATCTCATAACAGTGCCAGTGTGGATCTTCTGTTCATTAAAAAGTACCTGACTTCACCTTTTTATGATATGCAAAACTATTTAGTTGTGTCATAGAACATTAGTGCTGAATGTGTTGGTCAATTTGAAACTCCTGTGTTTAATATGTTTTCTAGATATAATGCCACTTTGTATGTTTATTTTTAAGGACAACTGCAATATATGGTGGTTCAGTCATAGTATATAATTCCTGGAAAAAGTTGCATGCTATGTTTTCATAACCAATCATATATTGAACCAGTAATTTATGTTAATTGCATTTAGGTTCATTACTACAAGGATATAATACTTCTGATTAACTTGACTCCTGTATACAAGACAATATCATCATCATGTAATTCAGTCTTTTATGAGCGAGAAATGATCTATATGTACAGTTAATGTATTAAGGCACAAAGTAAATTGTATGGGATTCCCATATCTTGGCCCATGGCCTATGTTTTGGATCTTGTCAACTTGCGTTTATGATCTCACAAAATATCCGTATCATTTAAATTCCTAGGTAACTATAGTTCAGTGTAAGTGTGATAGTGCCACTAGGAGTGGCTGATGATTAATTGATCTTTCTGATTCTTATTTTCCTGTAATCAACAGAAATGTTGATATTGATGTTTTTTAACCTTTTCACATTATGTTTATTTTCCTATTGCAAATATCCTCTTGAATTTTGATGTTGCTTGCCTTTCTTTTTTTGAGCAATTGTCCATGTCTCCTTGGCTACCTGCATTGTGTTGCTGAAATCAACCCAGTTCTGTACATCTCTTTTATTTACCTTTGCTGCTGTTTAGATGCAATCTTCACCTTGCATATTTTATTATGTATAATCTTGTCTGCTAATTCCAAGAATTTTGTCTTTGAAGATATGGTGCTTATGAATTTCTTGTTGCTTGTTGCCAGGAAAAGATCCTATGCAGGGTTTGCTTTGAGGGAGAAATATGCACGGTCCTCCTTCCTTGCCGGCACCGTACTCTTTGCAAGTATATTCGTGTGCTTTAACTGTCATACATCATGTTTCTTCTAGCATTTGCCTATTGTCTTTGGGTGTAGAAATGGGCCGGGTTTGGCTCGAGGCCTATTAGGTTGGGCCCTATAGAAGATAGGCGAGTACATCTAGCCTTTAGCTTAGGATATTTTGCTGGAAATAAATGGAGCTAGGGTACGAATTTGTTGTCGCCTGCCCTACCTAGTTAAAGATCCAATCAATGTAAAATTTTAAATATGTATGCATTATATAATAGTAAATAAATTGGTAATATTATATTCCTATATTAGATAGTTTCAATTATCTAAAATAAAATCCCTAGACCCACTTTCTGCACTCCCATTTTTATCATTTTCCTCTCGCTTTTTTGTCGTACAGTTTCTCCTCTATTTTTGCCACTCCTCTTGTCTTCCCTCAGGCTATCTAGCAACCCTTGTCACTTATTAAATCCTGCTCTAGCACTGGCCTAACAACCTCTATGGTCTCGAGCATGTTCTTGTGATAGCTTTGGTAGATTTATACCTTGGCAAACCTTATGATCTTCTTAGATCTTGCACTGGCAATTCCTACAATGTTGACAATCCATCTTGCCTTGGCAATTCCTCCAGCCTTGACAATCCACCTACAAGTGAGCTTTGGCTGGCCTCTCCTCTACAACCCATGCCCAACATTGCCGTTTCTCTCTCTCTCCCTCTATATACATGTACATACATTCATAGACATACTTTACATTAACTCTTTGAAAAATGAAATAACGATTTTAAGATTAATAATAAACCATCCAAATTGAAGATCCAGAGTGTTGAACATAATATACACTAAGAAAATGCCTAGAAACACAAATTTATATATTTTGATGGTCTCTATCCTATGCATTAAAGTGATACAAAAATGAATGGTGTCAATTGTATTAATATAGTAAATGGAAAATCCACTTTATGGATCATGATCTATGCATCTTAAAAACATGGGTACATTTAAATTTACTTGGTTTTGATGATTATATAAATATACAGCATGTTAGTAAAGCCATCCATTTTAACATCTACTTCATGATTAGGTCAGAGACTACTTAAAACACATGAATTTTGGTTTCTAGGCATTTTTTATAGTGCAGATTATGTTCAAAGGACTGGATCCTAAATTTGGACATTCCATTGATTTTGAGTTGTTGGGTTTGCAATTTTGGACATGGATAAGGGGAACTTAGCTATCCAGTCAACTTGAAACCTATAGATTCCAATCCATGCTCCGTAGATTAACATAACACCACAAAAACCTATCATCATGTTTACCATGAAGTATCGTGATTCACTGAAAAAAGAAAAAGAACAAGGAGAAAAAAAGAATCTCTCCCTCATCTTGAAGGAATTCAAAAGTTTCCAGGTATTTCAAAGAATTATCCAGGAATTTTTTTAATGGAAAGTGCTTTTGGAACTGAGCTTGGTGCCGTAGAATCTGTTGGCATGTGTCATACAGTGATTCATGCTTTACACAACCCCACCATGTATCACACCAACCCCATGAATTGCAATCCTCTCATGCCCATGATGTCCCCCTTCCCCTTCCCACCTGCAAGAGCATGGTTGGTAGTCATCAACTTCAATTCTATTGATTGTCCATATTCCATAGAATAACATCAACACCACAACTTTAAAATCAACCATCATATCTACCACTAAAATGTAAACATTCATCAAACAAGGAAAAAGAACAAGGGAAAGAAACCAAACAAAAAAAAGAACCTGTCTGCCTTTTCTTGCTGGCATTCAGAAGGTACTGTAGGTACTTTAAAGAACTATGTTAAAGATAACAAATGCTTTGTGGACCAACTTTGTTACCAGAAATTAGGAAAATTAGGTCCCATTGCCTTGTGTCATGCAGTGATTGGTGCTTCAAACTACAGATCCCATGAATTGCACTGACCCCCCCCACACCCCCACCCCACACACACACAAAAAAAAGAAAACAAAAAACGTCAGCTAATTTGCATGTGAATTGAAACCGGGATTTACGTATTGATGAATAAATTTGGCTGTGCTATTTGAATCCTGAGTCATATTTTGTTGATATCATGCAGGCATTGCTCTGAGAAATGTAAGAAATGTCCTATATGCCGTGTCTCCATCGAGGAACGCATGCCTGTATATGATGTTTAAGCTTGACTAACCTCTCAAAAGAAGATGAATTGTACAGGTTTGACTTCTTTTACAGCTGTGTGTGTGTGCGTGCGCGCGTGCGTTTCCCGTATATCATGTATATTTAAACATTGGAAAATGATTTCAATCCAACTCATTGCTGAATGATGCATCCATGCAGCTTAAAGTTGCTTGTAATATCTGACAACAGCATTTAGGGGGCTGATGAAATTCACGATGACTGTTCCAGTTGCTTTTCTTCCATGTACATACATTTTTGCTTATGCTATAAATTTAAATTATAGTGACTTTTTTTTTGGTATTTGTAAACAATGATGATGCTGTCCAATCTAATGGAGGCTTAATGTGTGCCTTCTTAGCAAGGAACTGAAGTATTTTGTGATCCAAATGACTTTCCTGTTTCTTTTCTTTTAGGCTTGAAGGTATCATAAGACCAAGAACAACCCCCTCCCTAGGGATGTTAAAGCAATTTTGCAAAGCTGTGCTGTGAATTAGAATAGCAATTTGATATTGATGCATATAGGATAATCGTTTACTCTGCAGTATCTTTTGTTTTGTGCCTCCTACCCCAAATGTTTACCTATCTCACTTTATGAGTACACCTAGAAAGTACCTTACCAATGATGTCTCGATGTCTTGCTGTACTGAACCACAGTAGCCTGTTCTCAAATGACTGCCGTATCATGTTCAACCGGTAAGTCCTGTGATGTTATGCTTTCTTACAGGATTGTCATTCTCCAATTAATTTTGCTCTGGTTTGGTATAGTATTCCAGTGCAGAATATCTGCTATAGGTCTCACAGGAATGAGCCTATGAAGTATAACCTAAAATTTTTTCAAGTCACGTGACGGGTGGCTTTAATGATAGAAGTAATCAAGGCCTTCACTGGATTAAGTGTAGGTCGACCCAAGCACGCAGAAATTCATTATGTGCGCGTATCAAGCATGTAACCGTACAAGGCTCCGTCGAGCACGTGGAGCGAGAGGCACATGTAATCCGGGCCAAGCATATAAAGAACATGTGCCTTGTCGGTCAATTGCAGTTGTCACAAGATGCGGATGATCCACAATTCCCACGTAGTTTCGTAAGGCAGTTCCCTGGCATTGCGCACGGATGGTCATGATTGAAGACTAGATACCTGCAGTTCAATCTCAAGCTGGAATGAACCCTGATTCTCTACAACCATCCTGATTTCTAACTAATCAAATAGATCTTAACATGCAGCCAATGAACATTTTGGAATCACACGGTTCAGGGTTGCATTAGCCGACGTGGAAGCATTTCTTTTCTTAAAGGCCTAAAAGCACTGGATTCTATTAAGCGGATGAAATCATTACCTGACATATAATGTATGGATATCAAATTAAATAACGATTTTAATACGTTTGAAAGAAAGGGTATAACTTGTGCTATTTTGAAGGAAAGTGGTATGCACCTTATTCATAAGCAAGAATTTAGTAATAAATTTCAAGCAACTAACCGAGGATGGTTCACTTTTCATGCACCAGAAGAGTGCGAGAACACAACTATATTATGAGCCTATTAAAACATCTAATTCTTGTATTTAACGAAACTGGTAATTTAGAAAACACCTTTGATCGTATGATGTATATTCTAAATGTTGAATATAAAGATCTTGCTGGCCCAATTGCGGCTCAAATTGGAATTAATTCTTTTAGAAGTAGTTAGTAGTAAAACGCTGTACATATGGAGATCATTGGCTTAGACATCCCCCTCCCCGCCCACCCGAAAAAAAGGCCTTGTTGCTTTATTTCACTAGTTTAAGGTCATGAAAAAGGAGATACATGCGAGTCCACAAAAAATAATTGTTTATTTAATAATGGAATGAAAGCTGTAAGTTCTGATACATTTGGTAACAAATAACATGTACCTGTGGAATACATCAATGAGGTATGGTCAAATCCAATGGCCTTGCGAATCAAGCCGAACATTGTAGCACTTGCCATGTCTAACATAAATTACCTTTTAAAGACTTAAAGATATAGTTCTTTTTATGGTACTTTATATATATGCAACAAATTTGTAGCTTCAACTCTGCTCTCCCAATGTTCGACCAAGACTCTGAATAAGAACTATATGACTTTGCCAGTTTATAGGAATTCTAGTGCAACAAATTTTGATCATGAGTTCCGGGCCTAGTTCAGCCTCTTAGAGCTTGTTTGGACATTTGATTATCTTATCCAAAGGAGAGTCCAAGGAATCATGATCACCACAAGAACGTAAAATCCCAAATAGACCAATTTGATAAAGAGGTTATTTATTATATATTTGAAAATCATGATAGTGGGCTTCATTGTCTCTCGAATCTCTGAGATCTCGTCATCTTACTTTCCTTATATATATGGGTTTTCCACAAGAATGATTGGATCGCGGATAATAGATTCACCATCCAAAGAAGCCTTTAATTTAAGAAATTTCTTTTCTTAATTCTTTCTTCCTTTATGCTATTATTATCCTGTCATAGCCGAATCCTATCTCCTTATCAACCTAATTTATCAATGAACTCAATCTAAAATGCAGCCGACTTAATCAATCACTCTTTTTAGACTTAATCAAGAGACAGAAGTATCATCTTGCAGTTGCAGGGAGCTTATTTTCTGGGAATGCTATCCTCGTAAAGTAAAATCAGTAGGTTTCTAATCTTGCTCATGCAGTGAAAGCCTACATTGCCCAAGTGGTACAAAAGAATCTGTGTGGAGAAATTTGGACCAGGCTTCATGACATTTTGCTATGGTACTTGAATTTGGTGAAAAATGCGCTGTAGCATAAAAGTCAAAAAGTTAGGCGTTGACGCAAGCCATTACCTCTCAGAGATTCCTAGCAAGGGTGGTTGTTTCTTCTATCTGATACAATAAACGTGGAAGATAATTTGAAAAAATGATTAGGATTTGGTAAGAAAAATAACCTTTTGTTTGTTGATCATAAATCATTTAAATCTCATACACCAAGCAGCTAATGATAGTTGCTAGCACTACCCTCGGCGGCTCAACCTTCCCATGCCTTCACCTTGGCACTTTTAGGACGCAAACTTTGGGCATTTAATTCCACCCGCAGCAGCAAATTATTCCGGTAAAGACTGCTGCTGCATCCGTGCATCATATGTTTTCATCACTATACTTTGAATTGTAATGCATAAAACTGCACCAACTTTGCTTTTCCCTAAATTCATTTTTAGATTGAATAATAAGATTTTATTTTGATAATTAATTTGTTTAGTATGTATCATATGATCATGTAGTATGTATTGATAAAAATATATGCTAAAAATGAGAGAAAAAAAAGATATATTTTTTAATCATAAGATTGATGACTCCATTGATAAAAAAAGTCTTTGACTTTTTATTCTTTGAGATTTATGTTAAGAAAAACGTGGCAAACTATGAAGCTGGCCCCATATGATATTCTATAGCGTCCATCCCATATGATTTTTGTTCTTGACTTACTAACAAAAAATCACATAGGTTGGGAACCATAGAATATCATATAAAGAGAGCTTCTAATTTTATCATGTTTTCTTAATATCAATCTTAAAAAAAAATCTAAAAGTCAAAAACTCTTACTAATAGAGTCGTTAGTTTTGTAATTAAAATAAAAAAGTATACTATTCTCTTCCTTCCTCATTTTTCATAATATACTTTTTATCAACGCATACTATATTACCAAGTGATACATACCAAGCAAATTAATCATCAAGTCAATACACACTTCTAAAAAATAGATATACAGTTTTTGAAATTTGAAGTTTATCAATATATAGTACATGGTCAAATAATACATACTTAACAAATTAGTTATCTAGCAACCTAATACATATCTTTAAGTAAATTGATACATGATTTTCAGAATATTATGTTTATCAATATATATTACATGGTATAGTGATATATGCTCATAGACTTCCTGATGCATACTGCAAGCTTCTTTAAAATACACCTAATAGAGATTCAATACATGTCTCTACGTAAATTGATATACTATTTTCAGAATATAGATTTCACCAATATATAGTATACGATCAGGTGATATATATGTAGCAAATTAATCATCTAGCAATCCAATACATATCTCCAAAAAAATGGATACATTATTTCTAGAATATTATGTTCACCAATATACATTACATAATATGATGATACATACTGCAAGCTTTTTTGGTACATACCTAATAATGATCTAATACATGTGAGATGTATGCTCTAGAAGCCAGATTGGCTGATACATATACACATTCTAGGGAGATAACTTTATAATTAAATTTTAAACAAATAAAATTTTCATTATTTTTCATTCATGTTGTGTTTAAATTGTGTCCATGCATCGTCTGAGGAATTAACAGATAATGACACGTATTTTCAAGAGTTGAAAATTTGAAAAACATGTCATTAGTGATTAATTCCTAAATACTTTCGATCGATAGATTGTCATGGAGATGGTGACTGATCCAGATAGATTGATGTATGAATCACTTTTCTTCGTGAGTAGATGAGTCTCGAGTCGACAGTGTGGGAACATTGAAGCAAAAATATATGTGCTTGATAAAAATCAAGGGTACTGAGTGTGACCAATATGAAAAGTCATTGGGATGGATACCAACTCTCGATGACTTGCTCAAAGTTGCAGTGGTATGGATAGTTTTTGACCTGCGGTATCTCTGCTGTTCACAGTAGAGTTGCTGTAGTTTGACTGCACAATCACTTAGTTACCTAGCCATTCGAAATCTTACAGTGTGTGTTGGCTACAGTAGGTCCATTGTAGGAATAGAGTGTGTACCAAGATAGGATCTGTCGATCTTGATAGACAGGGAGAGATCTTATGCAGTTCATGAGACTGAGTAATAAAATCTATGGCCATGGTAGGTGAATGATGGAAAGGAGTTTTCATAAGGTTTCATATGGACTTGAGTCGATTGAATCTGACATATGATGGATGAACAGGTTTGACGAGTTATTCTTAATCCACGTCTTATCGGGACTCACGACAGAAAAACAAACTACACGATAACTACACCTAGAGGTTCAATATTTCATTCTACTAGATTGCCACTACATACTATTAGATATCACTGATGGATCGTGAGACTCATCGAGCATTATCTTGATGATCAATGATTCTTGATGGATAGAATTGGAATCGTTCCAGTCCATCAAAAGAAGTTTCAATGATATTATGATGGGGATCACAGTATATCTCACTAACAGACAGAATAGAACCTATGGGGTCACACGCAAAAGAGATTTTTGTCTGATTAGATGGTTGATTAGTGATTATGAATCACTATTAGGTCTAATCATCAATGTGATTGATGATTAATCAAGTGTAAGAATTGCAATAAAGCAATTCACTAAGAGTTAGTGAGTTGTAGGAGAATTAATTAGCAATTGAATAGCTAATTAGCTCAATTAGATTGAGTAATGGGATCTGAAATCGCTAATTGGCTCAATTTGATTGAGCAATGGGGTCTGAAATCAAGTATAATTGAATTAGATCCAATTTAGATTGGTTTGGATTTGATTAGATTAAGTCTGACTGAATTATGAGATCATCCAATCTCCAAGGAGATCAATTTCTTGTTTAATTAGGATTTGAAT
This sequence comes from Elaeis oleifera, assembly GCA_000441515.1. Taxonomy (NCBI): domain Eukaryota; kingdom Viridiplantae; phylum Streptophyta; class Magnoliopsida; order Arecales; family Arecaceae; genus Elaeis; species Elaeis oleifera. Next base: position 1,893,931 of record KE504660.1, read on the forward strand.
TTGACCTAATTTTAATTGAATTAAGATTTAACCAAAAGGTTTGGATTCTTATTTGGACTAGAAATCTTCCTCTAATTATGTACACTAATTCCTAATTAGATTAGAGATTAAATTGAGTTTGACTCAAGCACCAAGAGGAGTCCCAAATCATTGAGACTCTCTCTCTTATCCCTTGCGCTTAGGGGTGGCAAAAATCAACCTAACCCGCCAACTTGATCCATATTCGATCCGTCTTAAATAGGTTTAGATTTGAACTAAACGGATTTGGATCGTAAACGGATTGACCTGTTTAACCCGTTTAATAATCGGTCGGATTCATGTTTCAAACAGCTGACCCGTTTAATCCGTTTAAATTTGGGTTGATTATGAATTGGGCCTTGGGTATCAGGCTTGGGCTCCTCTCACATGGGCCTATAGCACACAGCGCATGTTTTTTTTCAAATTCGCTCAGTACCTCACCCTCAACCATGTCAAATTCCACAGTCATAACACGCCACACCAGGGAAGGGGCACGAGCATGGGGAAGACAACCGGGTGGGGGGGGAAGGGGCAGTGCGTAGGCCAATGGTGGAGGAGCCACGGATGGCTAGGGGGCGTGGGGAGTGATTGCAAGTAGGGTGGGGGGCGGACGATCCACGGGTGGCTGGGGGCGGACAAGTCGTGGGCGCCAGGGGTTTGGCCGTGGACAGAGGACCGACGGGCATGCGGAGTTCGGGCCTACACATGAGGGGGCATTGTTGGGGAGAGGAGGGTTTGGGTTTACGGATCGAGGGAGGAAGACCGATGATGTTGGGGTGGAGGGGTGGTGATCGCGAGTGGTACCGAGCAAATTTGACATGATGGTAGGGTTTTTTCTCTTCCCCTCGGCCCTCCCTTTCCTTCTTCTTTGTGCTGCCGGAGCCTGGAGGCGGCGAGAGCACAGATTGGGCTGGTTGGTGAAGAGGCGGCATCAATTAAGCAGAGCCAAAGGCGATCGACAGTGAGGTGTCGGCTGAGAGCGTGGTCAGTCTAATCGGCTGCTCCCATCTGGGAACTCGGAGGTGGAGCTGGAGGTGGTGGACCATCGACAGCGCGATGGTCGGACGGAGATGGAGGTGGTCGATAGCGCGGTAGTTGGGTGGAGTGGGAGGAGGGCTGTCGAGCGGAGATCCAACAGGGCAGAGCCCTCTTAGGTTTTAATTTTAATTTTCTTTTAATCTGATTGCCGAGTTGGTCCAGTTGATTTTTTTTAATGGATTATTATAAATAGATTTTAAATAGATCGGGTCAGGTGACCTGTTTATTAAGTAGGTCGGGTTTGGTTTTGAAACTTGACCTATTTAGATAAATAGGAGGTTCGGGTTCAGAGTTTTTTGAGCCAATCGGTATTTGATCCGATCTGTTTATATCCGATCCGATCTGATTGCCACCTCTACTTGCGCTGCCTCGTACCCACACGCATTTTCTTCATGCGTCTTTATTTTTGTGTGAGGTTTCTCCATGCAAATAAGGCAGATGTCGCCCCTTTCTCAATGCCCCATGGAGTGGATTAAATTGGTTAGAATTTGAATTCAAACCTGATTTGAATTCAACTTTGAAACCTATCCTTATTAGGATGAGATTTGATGTCATTTGTTCTTATCTTGGACACCAACCATAAAAGGCCCTTTCTTTTGTACGTTAAACTAAGATTTTCATCGAAAGAATTTTGATTTTGAGCATCAAAATAGAAAAGAGGGCGTGGGGTATTCGTGAGAAAAAAAAGGGGCGGTGGTTTTCTCTTTGGTGTGAGAAACTAGAGAGGGGTCTCTAGGGCGTGGGTTCTAGGATTTTCTCCCTATTATGTGGCGTGGGCATCGGAGAAGAAAAAGAAAGAGAGAGTCTCTTCCTTTTCGCTTCTTTTTTGCATAATTTTTTTCAAGTCTTGTTCAAGATCTAAGAGAGTCTTCGAGATCTGAAGGAGAAATCAGAATCAACCATACGGAGAAGTCTTTTGCAAGGGAGCTAGCACCCTAGTGAAGACACAGGCCTCTGATCGGATCAAAAACTTCGTGTGGATATTCGTAGAGGTCGGACATGTGTGTGGCTCATCAAGGATCTCATCAGATTATCACGATCATCAGATTGCAGTGAAAGGCTATCCACACAAAAGTATCGAGATCTGATCTCGAATTTATTATTTTATTTAAATCTGATTTTAATTTCATCATCTTAAAAGTATATGATCGATCCTGTTGCATGTAGATTAGATCTACTTCATGCATGTTAGATAGATTAAATTATTTAATCTAGATCAGATCTTTATTCCATTGTGTTCATATTTTAAAAGTTAAAAAACTGCACGTTCTGCTTTTTGCATATATGTTTTCGGATGTGCGATATTTTTCAAGTAGTATCAGAGCCAGATTTATCATTCACATGCATTTTTAAGATCTAAAAATTAGATCTTTAGATTTGAAATCAGATTTAATAAGATCTAAAATTTCTAGTTAAAGTTCAAGGTTGTTCTGATAGATGTTTATTCTAGAACGATCGTTGAACGTTATTTGATAATACGTTAACCAAAATTTAGATCTAAATTTTTATGATATATGAGATTAATATTTGAATTTCATATGATGCATGAGATGTATTTTATGATAGGACTATGTTTAGATCTATCTTGCATGAGATGTAATTAGATTAGATCTGAATTACATATCTATGATCTGAATTTTAGTTGATATATGAGATGTATGTTAGATCTAAGGTACATGAGATGTATGATTAGATCTAAAATCAGATTTAATAATTAGATTAGATCTAAAAATTAGATTTAATAATTAGATTAGATCTAATTTAAACATGTAATGGATTAGATCCTGTTTACACATGAGATGTATGAAGTTTTGTTTATGCATATATGATATGTGTAGATGCAGATTGATTTCTTAGTAGCCTAGTACTCTTCAAGAATCGTAGTAAAGGCCATCATACTATAGAGGACTATGGTGGAAGAAGTGCCTATACGAATCAAAAAGAAGAACCGCGAAAAGAAAGAATTTACTTTTGTGCAAAATCCTAGATCCGACACTATTTAGGATCTAAATATGAATCATCAGAATTTTATTTAGTTATATATGAGATACATAATTAAATGTTTAGATATTAAAATAATTTTGACATTTAAACTAAATCTGATTTCATAATGTACTTAATTAAGATCTAAAATTAAGAATTAAAGATCTAAAATTAAGGCAATTGAATTTTGTGTGGTTTATTGATACATGTAATGGTTGCATCGAATCACTACAACCCTTAATGAAGGGTGTATCATGAACTCAAATTTAAATGGTTATGATTGCAATTTATAGTGGGGAACCAAAGCCAACTCAATTTCGAATTGGTGGATCAATTTGGTGTCTAAGGCAAGAACATAGATGGTGGTTATTTAATTAGGACCGTTATCATAGACAGCAGGGAGCCTCCCATACATCTTATTTATTTGACCATTTTGGAGATCAATTTTGATTTTGTGATATTTAAGGTTGAGTCCACTTCATTTTGCGTTGTACCATGGAACCGATTTGGTGAGACCAAATCAGGATCTCTTTAGTGGATCCAATTTAATTGTGGATCTACATGGGATGTAGTAAACAATTAAATCTGAGAGACCTAAATTAAAAATCTCCTCAATAATTTAACTCGAGGGGTCTTTTACTATTGTAGAGTGCCGTGCCCTCTTCAATGTTGACTGTTTTTGACTGGATACAGTTGTTCAGTTGCATTAGGAGAGAAGCAACCACTCTATTTGTAGCAGGGTGGAGATAGGGTTGAACCCAATATCTATCAGATGAGAGTCTAATAACGGTTTCACTTGTGCTTAATGGTGGGTCTGACTTAACTAAGGAATGAGATCAAGATCTGTCAGATGAGATTTCAGGACTTAAAGACAAAGTCTACTGTAATTTATTTGAGAAGCATTGGGCAAGAGTTGTCCACTCATTGGTTGACACATTCATTAAGATCTGTTAGATGATGTGGTGTACCAATTGATGGGACTGCAGTATCCATTAGGAATCTTAACTCGCGAAGGAGTTTTCGCTTTCTAATTCGAGGAGTGCTAAGATCTGAAGAACTAGTGGAAGCTCTGAAAAAATAGTGGGAGCTAAGTTTATTTTAAATAATTTTTTAAAATAAACTAAAATCAATCACAAAAGTCTAACTAAAAGCTTCTTTTCTCTCTAGAAAATTGTCTGCTTCTAATAATCTAACCCGCATCTTAGAAATCAACCAATTACCAGGTTCCAACTATAAGGATTGGCTAAGGGACTTGAGAGGTGTTTAAATTTGAAAATTAGGCTGTGTCTTAGATCAAGAAATTCCTTTAGGGATCTTAAAGAGTTCAAGAGACATACCTTTAGAAGGTATGTCGGACCTGTTCATAATCGAGACTAACCTAACGGTTTTTTTACTACCAGTTGGGAATAGACTCTAGTTCTAGCATACATTTGTGCACTTCAATGTACAATCTTAAGGAATGTAGAAGATTAAGACTAGAAGAGATAATCCTACGAGTCAGTAACGGAGCAAGAGTTGCTACTGTAGCCGTAGGAGCTTATCCTCTTCGATTACCATCTGATTTTTGTCTAGAACTAAGAGATTATTACTACATGCTTAATGAGAGCAAAAATTTGATTTCTGTTTCATACTTAGCATAGGATGATTGTGAAATTAGTTTCAATAGGAACCATTGCACCATTTATTTAGAATAAAATGATTGCACGTGGTCACTTAATTAAAAGTCTCTACCACATGTTGATGCAGATGAATCAGTGAATTTATCTGAGCAAACTGTGAGTACCGCTGGTTCTAAGAGATCCAGAGATAAGATTAATCTGAAGTATATGTGGTACCTTAGGCTATGTCATATTGGAGAAGAAAGGATCAACAGACTGATGAAAGATGGTCTTTTAGACTCAATTCTCGGATGAGTCATTTTCAATTTGTGAATTTTGTCTTCAGAAAAAAATGATCAAACTTCTCTTTGTAGGATATGAAAAAGGACCATTGAGGTGCTGGCTCTGGTACGTACTGATATGTGCGGTCCATTTGATGTGCCGGTCAGAGAAGGTTATCTCTATTTCATCACCTTTACTGATGATTTTTATGATACTGATATATATTTTTATGAGACACAAATCTGAAGTCTTTGAAAAGTTCAAAGAATTCAGATGTGAGGTAGAGAAGCAAACTGAAAAATCATTTAAGATTCTTCGATCAGATCGAGGAGGTGAATATCTGAATAAAAATTTTTCAATTATCTTAAAAAAATGACAGTCTCTCAATGGGCTCCATCTGAAATGTCTCATCTCAACGGAGTTTCAGAATGAAGAAATTAGACCCCATTGGATAGGGTTTGATCCATGATGAGCTTCACCGACCTCCCTTTATTTCTTTGAGGATACACCTTAATGATCGTCAATTACTTAATTAATAAAATTTTCTCTAAATCCGTTCTTACTACACCATATAAGATATGGCATAGTAAGAAGCTAAATTTTGGTTACCTCAAAATTTGAAAATATCTGATCTATGTCAAACGGCAACAGATGGATAAGTTAGAGGCTACGTTTATGAGAGCTCATTTTATAAGATACATAAAAGAGTCTTTGGGGTACTATTTTTATCTCTAGAGGATCATAATGTGATTGTGAGTCGGCATGCCAAATTCTTGAAAAGAGATTTTATCTCAGATGAAGATAGTGGGAGAAAAATTTAGCTCGAAGGGAGTGTCTCTGAAGAGCAACAAGTCATAGAATCTAAAGAACCTATTCTACCTCATAGATTCAGTAGGATCACACATCCTCCTAAAAGATACATGAGTATGCTGGAAGAGGATGTAGAGGAAACGTTCCTCATTGGTGATATAGACTATGTTGATGATCCTAAAATCTATGACGAGATGATGTCAGATATCGACTTCGATAAATGGTTGAAAGCGATAAGGTCAGAAATTGACTCAATACACACCAACCAGGTTTGGACCTTACTAGATCCACCAACATGAATAGTTTTATTGGGTGTAAATGGATCTTTAAGAGAATGATCGATTCGGATGGAAAGATGGAGATCTTTAAAGTGAGGCTTGTGGCTAAAATTATAGTTGACATGAAGGTGTTGACTATCAGGATACCTTTCGTCAGTAGCCATACTGAGTCTATTCGAATACTGCTTGCTATTGTAGTAGCTCATGACTATGAGATATGACAGATGGATGTGAAAACTACCTTCTTGAATAGATATCTTAAGGAAGATATCTATATGGAGTAGTCTCTAGATTTTACATCCAGTGATGGAGATCACAAGGTCTACAAACTGTAAAGATCCATCTATGAACTAAAGCAAGCATCTCGAAGTTGGAATACTTGATTCAATGATGTAATCAAATCATTTGATTTAATCAAGAACGAGAAAAAATTGTGCATGTTCAAGAAGGTCAGTGGAAGGGCTGTCATATTCCTCATATTGTATGTGGATGACATCCTTCTAATTGAGAATGATATTTCTATGATGACTTCTGTGAAAGTTTGCTTGTCCAAAGAATTCTCTATGAAAGACCTTGGAGAAGCATCTTATATTTAGAAATAAAGATCTATAGAGATAGATATAAAAAGATGCTAGGTTTGTCACAGCAGTTGTACATAGAGAAAGTGTTGAAGTAGTTTAGCATGAAAAACTTCAAGAGGGACCTATTACCCTTCATGCATGAAGTTCATCTCTCCAAGAAGATGTGTCCTAGCATATCTGAGGAGATTCAATATATGAGCAAGATCGCTTATGGTTCTGCTATAAGGAGCCTCATGTACGCTATGCTATGCACTCGACCTGATATTACTCTTACTGTGAGTGTCACAAGTAGATATCAATCGAATCCAAGTGAGGAGCACTGGATTGTTGTGAAGAATATTCTTAAGTATTTAAGAAGGACTAAGAATCTCTTCTTGATCTTTGGAGGAGGAGACTTATGGGTATAGAGGTATACCGACTCAGATTTTATGTCTGACATTGATGATAGAAAATCTACATCAGGTTTTGTATTCCTGTATAACAGTGGTGTGGTTAGCTGGAAGAGTTTCAAGCAATCAATTATTGCAGATTCTACCATGGAGGTAAAGTATATCGCTATGTCGGAGGCTGCTAAGGAAGGATTCTGATTCAAAAAATTCGTTGTAAAATTGGGTGTGATGCCATTAGATGCTGTTTCATTCTTCTGTGATAATAATGATGCCATAGTGCTCGTTGAGGAATTGAAATCTTACCAGAAGTCTAAGTACATCGAGCAACAATTTCATTTCATTCACGAATACCTCGAAAAAAAGTTCATTGAGAGATAGAAAGTCGACTCCACAAAGAATGTGGCTGACCCACTAACCAAGCTGCTGAGCCAACAAAAGACTGAAGCTTATCTTAAGAAGATAGGGTTTAGGTTTATAGCCAATTAGTTTAGGTCAAATGGGAGTTAGTTAAATGTATGCTCTAGAAGTCAGATTAACTGACACATGTATACATTTTAGAGGTATAATTTATAATTAAATTTTGAATAATAAATTTAGATTATTTTTATTCATATTGTGTTTAATTATGTCCATGCATTGTCCGAGGGATTAACAGATGATAACATGTATTCTCAAGAGTTGAAAATTCGAAGCACATGTCATTAGTGGTTAATTCTTAAATGCTCTCGATCGATAGATCGTCACGGAGATGGTGACTGATCTGAATAGATCGGTGCACGAATCATTTTTTTCATGGATAGAGAGTCTCGAGTCGACAGTGTGGAGACACTGGAACGAAAGTGTAGATGCTTGATAGAGATCAAGGATACTAAGCATGACCAACATAAGAAATTACTAAGATGGCTACCCACTCCTCGATGACTTGCTTAAAGTTGCAGTGGTGTAGATAGTTCTTTGATCTACGGTGCTTCGACTGTTTACAGTAGAGTTGCTGTAGTTTGACTACACAATCACTTGGTTATCTAACCATTTAGAATATTATGGTATATGTTGGCTATAGTAGATCTATTGTAGGAATAGAGTGTGCACCAAGATGAGATCTGTCGATCTTGATAGATAGAGAGAGGTCCTATACAGTTTATGAGACTGAGTCCTAAAATTTATGGTCATGGTAGGTGAATGATGGAAAGAATTTTCATAAGATTTCACATAGACTTGAGTTAATTGAATCTGACATATGACAGACGAACAGATTTGACGAGTTATCCTTGACCTGTGTTTTATCGGGACTCACGATAGAAGAATTGAACTATATGATAACTGCATCTGGTAACTGCATCTAAAGATTCAATATTTCGTTCTGCTGGATTATCACAACATACTGCTAGATGTCACTGGTGGATCATGAGACTCGTCGAGCGTCATTTTGATGATCGATGACCCTTGATGGGCAGAATTGGAATTATTCCAATTCATCGAAAAGAGTTTCAATGATATTGTGATGAAAATCATAATATATCTCACTACCAGATAGAATAGAACATATGAGATCACACACAAAAAAATCACACACAAAGAGATCTTTGTCCGATCAAATTGTTGATTAGCAATTATGAATCGCTATTAGATTTAATCGTCAATGTGATTGATGATTAATCCAGTGCAAGAGTTACAATAAAGTAATTCACTAAGAGTTAATAAGTTGTAGGAGGATTAATTAGCAATTGAATTGTTAATTGACTCAATTTGATTGAGCAATAGGATATGAAATTAAGGCTAATTGAATTGGATTCAATTTAGATTGATTTGAATTTAATTAGATCAAACTTGATTGGATTATGCGATAATTCAATCTTAAGGGAGATCAATTCCTTGTTTAATTAGGATTGGGTTTGACCTACTTCTTAATTGAATAAAGATTTAACCAAGAAGGTTTGGATTCCTATTTAGATTAGAAATCCTCCTTTAATTGGGTACACTAATTTCTAATTAGATTAGGAATTAAATTGAGTTTGACTCAAGCACCAAGAGGAGTCCCAAATCACTGGGACTCTCTCTCACCCTTATCCAAGTCTTTGTTGAAACATTATTCTCCTTCTTAGAACCTTAGAGACTACGTCCATCACTGCCACAATCTTGATTTTTTATCCACCTTGACTCTTGACATTTTGGGCACTCATTCAAATCCGTATATTCATTGTAAAAAAGGACACAATCATTTCTACAAGCATCTATCTTCTTGTAATCTAACCCTAAATACCGAATTATCTTCCGGGCTTCATAAAATTATGCAAGGCATATATTTTCTGGTGGCAGCACACTTTTCAGTAAACTTAGTAAAGCATCTAAAGATCTATTGCTCTATCCATATTGGCATTTCATTTGGAATAATTTTATTGTGAATGTCAACTTAGAGAATCCTTGACAATTTGGGCACAACTTTTGCTCTGCATCTTTTAATAACCGATAGAATTTTCGAGCTTCTTCATTGGGCTCTTGAGGTTCTTGACTACCTAAATTTCTGGACACACCTTCAATATTTTCTCCAAGGTTCTCACCCCTAAACATATCATATAACATTCAAAAGTGGCAGCATCATTGCCTCCATTAAAATTGGCATTATCATCTAATTCAAGCTAAATCAAGGGAAGCAACATGTAATCTTTCTCCATGATACGTCCATCTTTTGTAGGTCTTTTCCATCCCCCATAAATATAAGTCCATCTTAACTTCATCTAGTTTTGTGGTAGCCATTGTTGCACTTAGTATAAGGACAATGTATTATATCCACCACCCCAAGGCAAGAAAATGCAATGTCTAGATATGCATCCAAACCCTTTTCATATTCAGGTGTATGCTTATCATATTCAATCCAGTTCTTATCATATTCAACCATCCTATTTTCCATTAGCCTAATTTTCTGCAAAATTGAACACTTTTAACCCACTTGCAATATATATTCTAGTCAATCATTAATATTCCTAATAGCATTTATGATAATTAAGATATACTCAAAGTGTCAAAGCACCATATTCTATATTTATTTGAATATTCACAACCATATCATCAAACACTTCTACTAAATCACTTTATAAAGCTACAAGAACATAGCATTTCAACGTATTTCCGAAGATATTTGCAACTAAAGGAACAAAATTTTGATTCTAGGAAACCTTATAATTAAGCTTTTAGAGAGATTCACAAAAGATTCAATTTGACTCTTCCTTTGTACATTGATCTATCTTACTTTTAGCATTTATTTAGTATGATCTAAATCTTCTTAGAAAGAGAAATTTATTCTCCATTATTTTCATCTTTCAATAAATTTACTTGATATTGCTTTTTCTTAACAAGTTGAACTTGACCAAGATTTATCCATGCATATTATAGACATATAATATTGTTCATGACAAATAGATATAACTGCTGGCATGATCCTAAAGTCACTATAGTACTGTCTTACACCTGGCATGATCACACATGAATTATAACTGTTGTGATGTGATAAAAATAAAACTCAACTCGACTCAACTCAACTAAGCTTTATTCCAAACAAGTGGTCAGCTGCATGAGTTCTTCTACATTCCTCTCTGTTTTGAATAAAGCAACCTATTCAAATAAATTTAAGTAAAAAATGTGAAGCTTATTTCCATCATCCGGTAGACGAGCGTGAGTTCAAAACTGAAATCTTTCGGATGATGATAGAACACCATAAGAAAGATATTTAGTGCTACTGAAAACCAGAATGATATTAAAGTAAGCCTAATAAATCTATGACTTAAAGTGAGTATAAAAAGTCAACTGAAAGCAAAAGTCTAAACTTCAATTTGAGAATTAAAGCATAGTTTGCAAGATTAACCAATTCCAATCCAGTTCAAGTGATTCAGATCAGTTTGGAGGATTAGTTCTGATTCTGATTCCGATTCCAAATTTTTGGGGAACCACTACTGTGTCCAATCCTGCTCTTGCGCTATGAAATTATAGATAGGAACAATATATAATGTAATTTTCCTAAATTTCCAGGTTGAATCTTGATGGAGGTAAACTTGCCAAGATGCTTATTCGCAAATTCAGTATTCCTCTTAAAAGCATAGGGCTCTATAACAAATTTACCAAATTTAATTATGTCGTCAAGCCAAACTAGTCTAAGTGAAAGTCTTGATTATTTTCAAAATTGAGCATCCCTCTCAGAGAGGAAGGTAAGTTCTATTCATCTACTTTGCCCTAATTCTGCAATGCTCAGTGTTTGACATACCACTGGCAAATCTTACTTTAGTCACTTAAATCACAAGAAACAAATTCAAGCTTAGAAGAAAAGAAAATACCAAAGCAGCAGCATAACAAATTCAAGATTGAAGAAAAGAACAAGGCCAAAGTAGCACCACAAACTAATTCAAGTTTAGGAGAAAAGAACAACACGAAAGCAGCAACACAAACAAATTCAAGCTTGGAATAAATAACAATACCGAGGCTGCAAGACAAACATCTAGAGAACCTAATCAAGCACTTAAAAGAAGCAAGCAAATATTAACTAATGTTCACAAAGAGTAAAATGCTAACTACTTAGGATAATCGAAAGTAATCAATTGTACGATGTTAGACAATTATATACATTAAGGAATATTTATAATTCATCAAATGTCTCATTTGTCCTTATTCCAATAATAAATTACAACCTAAAGAAAAGAAAATGAACAAAGACAAAATATAAGCATGAATGAAAAATGTTCATGTTGTTAGTTCTTATATGAACAAACTGCGAAAACCATAGACCATATTTTAAAGGTGGTTATCTGAAGCAAAATGAACAAAACTTAACAGCAAGTTCTCCTTCCGATCCCAAAACCTCATTTCCTATTTCCAAGTCCAGATTGGTCAAGTCATTTTGGGTTACATGAAAGAGCCTTTAAAAAGCAAAGCAAGTCTATTCAACTAAAAGATTATCTAACTATTTATGACTGGATTAAGTGTTTTGCATAACCAAATCCATTTAGCTCGGATCTATGCACACAGGTCTTAGACATACTCGCGCTAAGCCTCTAACACTGTAGAGTATCAGTAGGACTATTGAGGCCTCGCCATAGCTATCAAAGTATAAAACGCACAAGCAGTTAAATCCCTGAGAATGCTGACGGTTAAGTGTATGACTAACAATCAGAAAATGAAACAATTTAAATATTTAGATGACTTTGAAACATAAGGCCTAGAGGTTGGTGATTTTTTGTTTAAGCTATACAACGGACTCTGTTCACCTAGTTTAGTACCATATTCTACTTCATTGTTTGCTAATTTCAGACCAACATCTGGGCAAGTATATTGGTCTGACCACATTGATCATATTAGAACTGCTTTCTCTGCTCTTTAGTTAATTTTAGTATAAACCTGATTTTTTTAGTTGCATCTCAAACATTTGGAGAAGGCTCAAAAGTATGCTCCAAACATGAATTAGCGAAGTTCAAAAGAGTAATACAAGTCACCTACTAAATTATTCTTATCTAGTGATAAAATCTCTGTTCAGTGAATATAAAGATATACAAAGATATCCAAATGATGGTTCTTCAACCAGATTTCTCTCCTTGATATATTTAAATAAACAGAGTAACTGCAACATAGCAAATCTATAGACTATAGATAGAATTCTCAGTATGATCCCACATAAGAATGGCACATCCGTCATTATGATCCATGATATGCCACGATACGAGAGAATTAGGATTTCTAGGGACTGCACACAAACCGTGTGTTTCTCATCTTTCAGAAATACCTATTCAAGATCTTAAACAAAGAACTTGTTCTCAAGAAAGTGTCATCTCTTACCTAGACAGAGGGCCGAGCTCGAGATGCGGCGGCGCGGGCGAGCGGTGACGAGGGCGAGATCTCTCTCTCACAACTCACAGAAGGCGAGATCTCGGGCGAACGGCGGCTTCGATCTCAGCTAAGGCGAGGGAGAACGTCGGCGGCGGCGGCGGCGGCGAGGGGGAGTAAAGGCGAGGGCGAACGGCGGTGGCGGCGAGGGGGAGCGGTTGCGAGGGGTTGAACGTCTTTCTCCCAATCTCGTCCGAGGGGAGCGCGAGAGAGGAGTACTTCGATAGGGATTGGGAAGGAACGAGAGGGAGAGAGAATATTAGCCCGGGAAGAGTACTTAGGGCGCGGGAAGCAAATATTAGCCCGCGCCTAAGGCTGCGCCAATTATTTAATTATTTTTTTTGCAACAAATTTAATTATGTAATAATTTTTTTATTATTTGCATCAAATTTAAATTTTGTTGTCAAAAAAATATAAATTTTGCAACAAAATAAAATTTTGTTACAAAAAAATTCACATTTTGCAACAACAATAACTAATTGTTGCAAATAGTATGTTCTTTTATAAGTTTTGCAACATTTTTTTTTGTTACAGAAAAAATAAATTTAAATAAAATAAATTTATTGTAAATTATTGTTACAAATATCTCTTTTTTTGTAGTGTCTTTAGATATTAATTATCTCTTCAATCTATATACAGATCCAATAAGTATCCTTTTCATTGATGCCCACTCTGGAACCAAGGGCATGAGACAAAGGCTAGAACTTTATCTATTCATGCAACGTTCGGGGTGGCAATTAATGTGCCAAGTTGAAATGAATTCAGGTCAAAAAATTCCCATCTCAAACCCGATCCATTTATCATCAGGTTGGAAAATATAAATAATATTACAATTCTCGATCCCTTTCTTCTTTTTACATAAATTGAGACTCACCTGCCAATCCATGGGGATGGCAATAGGTCAGTCAGATCGTGCTCAGTTTTGAATCAAAGCAGATTTAGATAAAAAAACTCTCAATGCAAATCCAAAATTGAATGAGAAATACTAATCCATCCTTGCATACAAATGAAGGAATGGATCACAATATAAACCTTAGGCAAAAATTTTTAGTAGGTATAAGAACCCAAAGACTAAAACTAAAGAAATTAACAAGATGTTAACTGACTGACCATAT
>KE504660.1:2052176-2070320 GCA_000441515.1 Elaeis oleifera
AGGCATCTCCGGTCAGTGCGGACTTTCCCTTGCAGGTGCTCGTTCCGGCGACCAGGCGACGAGGGGATTGGCCGCAACAATCGCCATGGCAAATCCAAACCAAATATAGATAGTGAAACTCAACAACTTCATAGGGTTAGTGTCTAATGCTAATTATTTATTAAAAAAAAAAAAGCAGCTCCTTTAAGCTTTTAGAACATGGCGGGAAATCATTTCCTCCTGTCTAAATTGGTTTGGACTCCAGAAGGGCTAAGGATGACTCAATAAGGAGTCTAAAGCTGCTGGGGGTAGTCGACATTATCTTCAACAAATCAAAGAGAGAGGAAGTCCAAAATCTTTCTCAAGAAGAGTTCCTCATTACAGCACACAAAGCCCATAGAAATATAATTTTAGTAACACTTGTAATATCTGTTACTATAAATGGTCTCTAGTAATAGTTTTAAAAACTGTCATAAAAGATATATAATTTAGCAATGGTTTATCAAGAATATTACTAAAATTACTATATAATATGATAATACTTTATAGGTGTAACAAAAATCATATTCTATAGTAACGGCTTCAAAAATTATCACAAAAGGCCTATAATATTGTAATGATTATTTATAGATATTGCTAAAAATTTTATATTGTACGGTATCATATAAGAATAGTTTTTTTTTTGTTGGTTTAAAAATTACATGTGTTATTTTTGATTGGTTAAAAATATTATCTCAACTTGATTTGACTCAATCCATTTTATGAATAAGTTGCATCAGTTAAGTTGGTTTAATAATTTAAAACAGTTTTCAGTATGAAATCTACTGGCAATATTAACTGCAAGTAATGTATCACAACCAGGTAATTCTTTATAATTTAATTATCAAAAATCTGAATAGAGACCGATTAACCAAGAATTTAGAGACCTGATTTGTATTAAAAATACATAAAAATTAAAATAATTAATTATTAAAACTTAAAACATCATAATTTTGTATTTAAAATGAGTATATTTTATAATGTGGATAAGTTTTGAATAAATAAAATAAATCATAACTTCATACCAAAAGCTAATGTTCTTGATGGCTGAATAGTAGGTAACAATATCTTAGGTTCTATCACCTGTATAATTGTATATATAAGAATTTTCCTACATTTAAAATTATAAAATATATCCATATTTCTAATTTGATCAGATGTTAGATTTGATTGGATAATATCCAACTTGTTTTTCATCCTAATTTGCAGCAAAACTATTTCATCTCCAATATCTGATTTTGATCATATGTACACCGACGGTTGCAATCATTGCAATAAGTTATACCAATGGTTACAAATAATTGATATAAGATGACTCAAGACCATTAATTACCATGGAGTTGCTTATGCCAACGGTCACCTAAATCGTGGTAATAACTTTTAGTGGTGTGATCCTGTTGCCATAGTTTATCAACTATTGGTATAAATTTTATCAATGATTTGCCATATTTTCTGTCATCGTTTTAACTACTACTATAGATCTTTTTGTTCTAATACCTCAATCATGGCAATCCTTGTTAAGATCACTCTAATAACCTCCCAACATTGGGGCATCTTCATTTCTTAATAAAATGGATAAGGTTTTCCCTCCTCTATTGGACATCAAGAAAAAAAAAACTAATTATTCGGATCTCTACAATTTTTTTTTTTTTGAAAGTAAGAGAGGAAGCAAAGAACCTCCTCCCAAAGTTATTAAAGAGATGAAATTACAAATATTTACCAGGGTTTACAATGATGTTAATCGGGAGAAAGAGGAAAAAGAGGAAACATAACATCTGAAGAGTCAAATGGATGGAACACCAAAGAGGAGATAAGAGTGAGCATATTGTCTTATGACTATCAATATCCTTCAAAGAGCAGAGATTGCCCCATAGCTCAAAAGTCTGGACAGTCTCATATAAAACCATTTTGACAGAAAACTTTGTAGAAATGAGAAGGAACTGAACTTCCACGATGGTTCATCTGAATCTGCAGAATGGCTGATATAAGAAAGATCTAACAAAACCTCCAGTGGATTGGAATCATCTAAAGTGAGTGAACCTTGAAGTTTTAAATTCCACTTTAGCATGCATCGATTCCAATAAGATGCAACAGTAGCATTTCTTTGGTGAATTTTACATACAAAACTGCAAAGAGAAGCTAATCGGATGGAGTAAGCTAAGGGTCATCCCAAAACGAATGTTGGTGCCATTCCCTAGTTTAAATTAAGGATGTATAGTTCCAAAAGACACCAAGATCTCGACTATTGTGCTTCCAAATATGTGAAAGCAACTTTATAGATTTGCTGATGCTTATACCTAGTCTCCTTCAAAATCAGATTTGACCAAGATTATTTCGGCTCTTTTAGCAACTTCCATGCCCCTTTAGCCCACGAGGACTGATTCAAGGAAGTCAAGTTTTTGATCTCTAAACCTCCTTTCTTGTCTTTGTAAAAAGGAGAATGAGCTAGTTTGTTTCGTAGCAGCTCCACTGCTATTTAAATTTACATGCTCCAAAATTTATTCCTATTTATTTCTGGAGGGTTGACATCAAGCTGACGGCTGGTTGTGAAATCATGATCATGATAATATGTTAATTATGACTCCATGACAACAGAATCTTCTAAGCCATGCTTTCCGCTCATAATGGAGGTGGATCTAAGTGTCGCATATAGATAACCAGTAAGTAACTTTAAACGAAAACAACGGACTTAGAGCGGTGCACACATGATTTTCTCTTCTGAGAGTGTTGCCAGCAGCAAGTTTGGTGTGGAGGGGCAAAGGAGCGCAGCTTGAAATGAGCATCACATACCCATGTGAGCAGGGTTGATTTGGTAATGCAGAACTTTCCTAAGACCTACAAAACTGAAAAGTTGGACAAAATCTCTGATCATGTTGTACAATGGAGAGAATTATGGAACTTGCATTTCCTGGATAGGACATCCATGCCAATGCTACCATATGGTAGCTTTGTTCGTTTCCTTTTCCTTTTCTCTTGTTTTTTCTGGATCTAAACAGATGTAGAGATATCCACAGAAAGCTTAAAGTGGAATTTGGCAGGACAGATAGGATATGGTCTCTAACGACGGTTTGTCGTCCTGCCAGAATTTTAGCCGCAATTCCCGTGCTCTTTATGATGACAAGCTCTTTCCCCAGGTGATGCACTGTAGAACCTGAGACTGACAACTAAGACTAGTGATACTCGTACAATGCCATTACACAACCAATTTGCTTTTGACCGTCCATGGAAGAAAGATTTCACCCTCACAATAAGGTGGTGACGTGTGGAGCCGAGCACTCTCCATGATACCACCACCCCACCCCTCACAATAAGGTCGTATAACAGAAAACTAGTGAAAGGACTATATCTAATGTCTCTACAATTGAAAGGACTATATCTAATATCTCTGCTGTATAAGTTGAAGTTTGAGAACAAGCTATTTCTTTTCTTTTTTTCCCCGGGGGGTAATAACAAGCTATTTCCCCCTTTTATTCCGGTGGGGAATAACAAGCTATTTCGTTTTTTTTTCCCTGGGGGAATAACAAGCTATTTCCTTTTTTTTCTCCGAGGGGTAAATAACAAGCTATTTCCTTTTAAGGGGCACAGGACTTCCATTAGACCGACCAAATGGTTCCCTTAAATTGAAGGACCATAAGACGCAAGCCTTAGGTATCAGGTAGCACTTCATAGAAGGGCAACACGACACGAAGCATACAACCTTGAACAAAGCATACAAAATATCAAAGTTTTGACGAGAAGTGTGTGTATCCATGCATAGGAGCACGCCAAAAATTTCAAAGAAATGATGAGAGAAATATCAGTATCAAAAACTTGAGAAAACATCCCCAAAGAAATGATCATAGGCCCTCTTCCAACAGAAAGGTTGCAACCATCAGGGCCCAGCCCGTTTACCCTGATAAGCTTCTTGTTTTTGTAATGGCTAACAAAATTCTAGGAAGATCCTAGATTATTTTCCATAACTCTTGGTTAATCCTTAAAGTCATGATCCTTATCTTATCAACAGTGGATTAGGAGTGGATGAGTTACTAACAAGAGTTATACGCTCTACCTTTACAGCACTATGAAGTTTCTCGCTCTTAGTTATTACTTATTTCTAAAATCATGACCTCCTTGACAGGAAATTAATTAAATATATACAATTTGTGACGCAGTATTTTTTTTTTTCTTGATATGGCGGTTGTAAGAGAACTTATGTTAGAAATGTCAACAGCCAATTTTTTTATAAAAAAAAAATAATAATCTTCTAGTTCATCTGATAGTATTCCCATGAGATATATTTCCTTTGTGCCATTTTTCCTCTGAATATTCCGGACAAGGAAATTGCAAGGAAATTGTAGACAAAATACGCTGGAGAAGGTGAACTGCTGGACATTCCTTAAAAAACAATATCAATGGCTTGACCCTAAACCAAAACACGAAAGATATAAGAGAAGACACTGGACCTGGAAATCTATGGCCTTGGTTACTAATTTTGAATCTCTTTATAGTGTATAAGCTTGTAACTCGTACAAGGGGAAAGAGAAAAACCGTGGAAGAGCCGTCATGGCGGCTAGAAAACAAACAAGCAAGCGATAGGGGACTAAAACATGCACCTCATTTTTCTCAAAAAAAACAAAAACAAGCATCAAATAACGACACACCAGCGAAACACATGAACACAGGATGGTATGTACATCGGCAAGGAAAAATATAAATTAAGCATCTGGAACATATCAATGTGATATCAAACAAACGATATGTAGTAGCAGCAGCAGACAAGATTTTGCTTATATAGATATATCATTAGTGAGAGCAGCTTACTACGAGGGTAGGAGTCCTAAAGGAAGGACAGGTAGATCCCACCAGCCAATTCCGACACTTCATGTGCCTCGCGCCGCCCTGCTCCGAGCCCATCAAGACCTTCAATCCAGATGCATATATAAATCAGTGATTAACAAACCAAAGGACGGTACAAAGGAACATGATTGGTGGCTTGGTGCAACATCCACCATAAGCCGATGTCATAGAAGGAAAGGAGCAAAAGGATGGGGATGGACTGCCCACTGTCTTCTTTGTTACCAAGCAGTAACGCCCACGCCCTCTCCCAACTTTGAACCTCTGATTTTTTTTTTTCCTTTTTCATTAGTTATTTGAAATTTTTGTTACCTTCTCACTGTATAGGAGGGCTAGGGGGGGATGGTTGGGACTGCAAAGGCTGCCGGCAAGTCACACTTTTTGTCGGACTTCTAGTTTGGAGATAGACGATAGGAGATGAAGGCAATTTTTTTCAAACAATTAATATGCAGCAATTGTAACGTAAAAAGAATGTGGGGTGACCTAAGAACAGAAGAAAAGGATCCTATTCCTTACCAAAAAACAAAAAGGATCCCATTTCGCGGTAGCTCTGGAAGGTACGAACCGCGCCGTAGTCGCCCACAAGGTTCCCACGCCCCCTTCTCGTACACGAGGCCATCCGAGGCCATCGCGGTCTTCACATCCCACCCAAACACTCATCCCCAGACGCCATGCAACAGCCCGAAGCCAACCGATGCATGAACGCCGCTACTGCGTGGTTTCCAAGCTAGAAATACCGCGCGATCCTCCTCTGTTCATTTATGAAAAAAAGTATGTGGCAAGGTAGAAAACATCTAATCAATCATGGCCTCGGTGATTAATTAAATGATATCTATTGGGATTCTCAAAAAAAAAAAAAAAAAGGAATATATCTATTAAGAGGAGAAATGGTTGATACACCAGCCGGCTGGGGACTCAAGCGCACCCCACACTTGGAGAACCATCGCCGAGATACGTGCGTCCTGGGCGAAATAAGGTGTGAGTTTGGAGTAGTGGGTGTCTTTTTTTTTTTGGGTAGAAGGTAATGGGCGCTTTTTGGGAGTCCTTTTCTTTGATCCAAAGAGACAAGTCCTTCATGTTGTTTTTTTTTTTCTCAGTAGTATTATATGTGTATGGTTGGATAGAAAAAGATTGTGAACAGATCCCCACGTCAGGTCACCGTAATGATGCGATTGGACGGGAGACCAAGAATTCCCGCCCATGGTAAAATATATGTAATGGAAAAGCCTTTCCCTGCGTGCCGAGGGAGAGAGATATGAGGGGCCCCACCGCCGCTGTTCACAGTTCACGCCAGATCAAAGCCAGGGCGGCTGTCTTCGTCAGCATCAGTTGGTATTCCCCGCACGCGCGAATCCACCGTTGAGAAAAATATTTATCTTTCAGACAATTTCTTGAAATTTAAAACCAGCAAGAAATATTCAAAATATTTAGAGTTTGTGATTTTTTTTTTGCTGAAAAACTTTGAACCATCTACCACGCATCAATACAGCACCGTACCATCTGGTATCTGCTACTATAGGTTGCCGTGCCTATCCTAGAAACCTTGCTATTTACCATTTCATTAAGCGTTCCATGTTGCAAAAGGAATTGATCTGATTCACAAGGTGCTAGTTGGATTGAAAGGAGTTGAACTATTCATTCGACAGCATGCCAGTGATTTGAACAAAAAACAAAATGATTCTATCTAGCACTTTTCCATAGGAAGATTTTCAAGTACTTCAAAGATCTGGATAGCGCCCGTGACAATTCGAAGTGAGCCAAGCTTTCGAAGTAGCAGAGAAATGCTAGTTTGCAAAGCACTATTGGGAGGAGACATGGAGATGCGCTTAAGTGTTGCAATCGTCCTTAAGATCGGGTCAAGAACTGGAGGGTGTCATATATGTTTTCAATTTCATAGAATTGTCAGGCAAAGATATCAAGATACATTCTTGGTATATGGCTTTATTATTGTACGTTTATATATATATATATATATATATGGTATCAAACAGGTGTTTAGGTATGAAAACACGGGCCCTCTAACAGTCTGGTAATCATGATAACATGGTAGGGCCATCACCTAGTTCTAGCTAACCCAAACCATGTAACCGTGCATTTCACCTCTCCTGGATGTAAACACAAACCAATCATACACTTAAGAAACATGACAGATGCCACATCCATATAATAATAGTAAAACGATCAACAGGTTATGGGATGGCATTCCGTATTGACAAGTAGGATTATAGGTTAACCTTCTGTTATGTCACGTGTTAAGTTTTAATATGATTTTAAAATCTATCACAGGTTCCAAACCCACCCGTGATGCCTCACACCTCCTACCTCCCCCTCTCATTCTTCCCCATCGTCCGCCATTGTCACCGTCTCCATCGTCGATGATGGATTTCTTTTCAAATCCGTGCTCCCCAGGGAGGACGTGGTTCACGTAGACAGCGTGGGTGAGGGCGGCACCGGAGCGGGCGTAGGCATGGTAGAGGGCACGGCGGCGGCCTTGGGATAGGTGGGCTTGACGACAGAGAGGGGCTTGAGGAGGGTGCCGTCAGGGCGGAGGAGGAAGAGAGAGGCGACGGCGGGGTGGGAAAGGAGCGGTGTATGGTCGTGAGTGAGGGTGTGAAGGCCGGCGCCGCGGAGGTAGGAGAGGACGTAGGCGGCAGCAGTGGGGCAGAAGGAGTGCTT
Source organism: Elaeis oleifera (assembly GCA_000441515.1). Lineage (NCBI taxonomy): Eukaryota > Viridiplantae > Streptophyta > Magnoliopsida > Arecales > Arecaceae > Elaeis > Elaeis oleifera. The sequence goes on from KE504660.1 coordinate 2,059,704, forward strand.
GCAAGGTGGGGTGGAGGGTGAGGTTGCAGAGGTGGGAGATGATGGTGGAGTACGCGAAGGGGGATAGGGAGAGAGAGAGGGCAGCTGGGGCAGTTGACGAATGGGCAAGGGCATTCCGGGAAGGAAGAGCGGGATGGCGAAGGGAATAGAAGAGGAGCAAGAGGAGGAGGACAAGGAGGATGGGGGTTGGCTCGCAAGGAGGAGAATGTGTGGGGGTTTGTAAGTTCTAGGGCTATGGGATGAGCGCATTTTGAAAAGAGAACGATAGGTGGAAGGAGGGGTTTTGAGAAAGGAGTCACAGGGATGGTGGAGAGGAGGAGCAGAAGTGGCTAGAAGGAGGCCGCTCTGCTTTTTGTTGTTTATATTTATGTACTTTGGGTAGTGCTTCTCCATTCTGTTGCTTTTTTTTTTCTTTCTTTCTTTAAAAAAATCATAAAAAAGCGACAGTCTGCTTGTAGGAATAATTTCATTCCATTAGTTTTTTTTTTTGATAAAGTTTGTGATCTATATTATTGGAAAATAGAGTCTACACAAGAGAAGAGAAGGGTGTCCCATATACAACAATCCAAAAATGGATTAAAAAGAAGGAAGAAAACATCCTCGGACCAGCAAAGAGTAAACATGTATCACCAAAAAAACTTAACAAAGCAATCCTGTGAGCTAATACAAAGCAATGCGAATCCATATACCATATATCCAATACCAAAAGCTCTGAAAACATTGCTTCTAAAACATGCGACGCCATTCTGGAGATATATATGTAAGCCTACGAGGGAGGACCACAGTTTAGGAGAATAAGTCTAGATATATAAACAACCTAGGTGGTATGCAGCTTGATGAAGAAATATATCATGAAAAATTGGGATGGGCACTTCAGCCAAGTTAATAGTAGATGAAGCAGAGATTTCCTTCATAGCTTCAAAACAGTAGGTATGCAGCAACTTATTAAATATTTGAGATAGGTGTCAGTATAATCCAAGTGAAAAAGTATAGTTGCCAAAACCTGTTCATGCAAAGTGTGAAGACCAGCAGCCTCAAAAGTAACCATGGAACAAATATTAAGGAGGAAGAGAGGCGTATCATGAATAGTGATGAGCTTGCAATGAAAAGCCTCCTACCCAAAGTAAGATGAAAGACTGATAGGATCTTATAAGGTGTATCATAGAGAAGTGAAAGCATTACTGTAGATACTATAAGGGGTTTTTACATCTATATCCTCCTAGCTAGTGATGAGCTTGCAATGAAAAGCCTCCTACCTAAAGTAAGATGAAAGATTGATAGGATCTTATAAGGTGTATCATAGAGAAGTGAAAGCATTGCTATAGATACTATAAAGGGTTTTTACATGTATATCTTCCTAAACATTTAAATTTGCATGAATATCCTTTTAACATTGATATTTGCATATATATATATATATATATCCTTATAAATACTTATTTTGCATGTATATCTTTTTTTTATTTTTTGCATGTGTACTCACATCATCTAACATCATTACAAAATTAATTGTTAAATTTAAACATTGGATAGCCCAATGGAGATCAAAGGGCTTCTTACATTCCGATTGGGATTTTTCTCGTGATTCTAGCAATCGTCCAAGCTTCCTTATTCGGCCGCTCCAAGCCTCCCATCCAATTGAGACTCCTGATGATAAAAAGCATATGAAAAAAATCTCGGTGTCTAAGCGCAAAGCCTCCACTCTCGGCCCAGATTCAAGCCTCCTATTCCGCCACTGCTAGCATCGAGGCTGACCTATGGTGTGCGATCAGTTGTTTTGGCTCGGATATCGTCATTGTACTAAATAAAAAATGCTCGGTTCACCAATCGATTTATGACTCTTTAATATTATATTAAAACTACATATAATTTATTTGTTGGAAAGGCCTGAGCTTAATTAATAGGACCTACTTATACATGTGGATCCATGAACAAGGCCTTTCTCATGCTATTCAACTCAAGGGCCAAATGCGTGTCATGGTAGCTTGCACCGGCCATTATAGAATGAGAGAGATATGGAGACTCATGGTGTAATATGCTCTTTCTCTTACTTTCTGAATATTAGCTTTGTGACATAGGAGATGGTGTTTTGCAAGCTTGGGGAGAAGTTATGCTTGGAATCATAAATTAGATGGTTTCTTTTCTTAGCGATTATTTTAATCACTCCAGTTTTGGTGCTTTATTTAGCATTAGTGTCTTGCAATATGGCCGCACCATTCATGTTCACTGTTTGAAAGAAATGCAGCGGCACTTACAGTGTGTTCAATATTTCTTGATTTTTTATTTTTCAATATTCAAAATTAGGTTCTCATTGGGGTTTTTCTAGAGCTTATGGGATTTTCTGTGAGGTTTGGTAGTGTGAGTTGGTCCCTTGAGGTTTTGAGAGCTTAATCTTGGTAGGAGCATAATATTTTGGCGGGTTTGGGGATTTTTGATCGAAAGAATTCTTCTTTGCCTACAAAATTTTCAATTTATGGATTTTTATTCTCGTGATAACCATTTGGGGTTTGTTCCGGAGCATATAGGATTTTCTATGAGGTGTGGCGGTATGAGTTGGTCCCTTAAAGTTTTGAGAGTTTAATGTTGGTAAAAGCATGATAGTTCATAGGGTTTGGGGATTTTTGATCGAAAAGATCCTTCTTTGGCTACAAAATTTTCAATTTATGGATTTTTGTTCTCATGATAATGTGAATATGATACCAAATCAATGATTTTTTCTGGTGCATATTTTCTCTGTTTTTTCCATCTTCAGCCCTTTTAGTCGGATGGAAGGCTTGGATTTAAATTGCATCCTGTGCATGAATGTTTGATTTATTTTTTTATTTGCTTCAATTAAATTATAACTAAATTATTATATTTATAGTTTACTTTATGTTGAAATCTATTATTATGGTGGCCATTCTTCTGTATTTGCAAAATCAATACGCTCGGACATCGTCCGGCCAATATGCTAGTTTGAAACTAAGATGAGAACAAGTTGTCATAATTTATGTTTACGATCTTGTCTAAAAATCATATAGGGGCTTCCATGTACCCATGACCAGTTATGTTGATTACCTTAATGAGAAATCAAAGTCAGCTAATGAGTTACACCAATCTGGTCTTAGCTACTTCCTATCGGGCTTAATAAACACTTTATTGATCAATTGGGGCCATCTTTCTGGACCACTCATTCATCTTTACAAGTCGGGTCTCCCATGTTACCATGTACCACTTTAGGCCCATCCCTCGAGCCAATCACCAATAGCCATGATGAGAAATTCTTTGTACGTACATCGTATGCGGTGAAGAAAAAATACACCATCCCATCTGATTGGGCTACGTAACCACTATTTTTTAACGTGCATCTAATGCCTGCAATTCTATTTTTTCATTTAAAATTTTGAAGGATGAAAATGCCCCTTCCCTTCTGAAAAATTACGACATCCTATGGTGATATTATGACATCATATGATAAAATTATGACTTCCCGCACAGGATGTCATAATTTTTCCGTATGATGTCATAATTTTAGTAGAAGTATTTTTGTCATTTAAAAATTTCATAAAATTTTTAATGATAAAATATCCTTTCTTCTTTATGGCATCCTTTGAAAAATTATGACATCTTGTATGAAAATTAAAGTCATAATTTCACTATAAGATGTCATAATATCACCATAGGATGTCAAAATTTTTTCAGAAGGAGAGAAGCATTTTTGTCATTTAAAATTTCAAACAAAAAAGTAAAACTACTGATATTAAATATGCATTGGAAAGCGTAACTATATGGCTCAATTAGATGTGGCAGTGCATTTTTTCTACACTGCATATTGTGTGCAAAGAATTCCCTAGCCATGATTAGAAGATCGGACTTCTTGAGTCCATGGAGTATAGAGGCTAGCAGGGAACCTTTTTTTTGTGTGTGTGTGTGTGCCTGTGTTGTTGCTAGTGGGGATGGTAATGTGTAAAGAGAGGATCCATGTCAGTCTTGGCTTGAAAACATTGCTATTTTAACTACCCTATGTACAATATGAGGCCCATTCAATCACAGCCACCATGCAATCATGGATGGCCATACCAAGAAGACTGAGCTCTCGGATTCACATCTGGATTGGAGAGGATCCTAACTCAAACTAATATTGATCACATTCCTAAACAAGTTGTAACCTAACAAGCCACGCCCATCTTGTGGAGGTTCATATCCCTCAATCGGATTAGAACTTAGGACTCTATGGCACTTTTATATTGGTCTCTCCACATGTTTGCAATTTTTCTTTAGTTTTAACCATTTAAATAAAATCTAAAAAACATCAGACATCACCGCTAGGGGAAAAAAATGGGAATTTAATTTCCGATCCTCTTTTTAACTCCGCTCTAACAAATAATCCATGTTGACTATAACTCTAACTTCCGGTCCCTCTTTTAGACATACTGTAATAAGACAACCTTTTGACATCATTTTTTTTTAGAAAAATACCCAACTTACCTTTACCCCCGTCTTTTGTTCTTTCTTCCTTCATTCCTCCCTTTTCTAAGTTTCCAGCTAGCAATGGCTCCTCCCCAAAGCAACAGCAGCACCACTGATAGCAAAAGCACTGGAGGAGGCCGACCACCTCCGCATCCTCTATCCCGACAATGAAGACCAGTTGATAGCGCTGCAAGGGATCTTGGATACGAGGCTCAAGGCGGTGCAAAAGATGATTGCGGTCTGTCAGATGGAGGGGAGGAGGGATCAAGGTCGCATAAATCAGACTTTTCGAAAGTCGGTAAAGAAGTCTCTGCCTCCCCCTCTTCTCTCCATGCTTTCTTTCTCATTAAGAGAGGAGGTGAGCAATCGACCTCCTCCTCCTTCTCTCTCTCCCTCTTATCTTCTTCTTCTTCTCCGGCTTCTCCTCCTCCTCTTCCTTTCTTTAGTATGTTGAGACGATGATTATAGATGGCTCGTGAAGGGATTTTTCTTCTCCTCCTATTCTTTACATATCTCCTCCTCCTTCTTCTCTAGTGATAGGGCAAGCAGTAGCCACTGTTAGATGGGGAGGAGAAGAAGACACGGTGTGATCTTTTGCCTAGGTCAGCTTCTAGTTTTCTTCTCAAGATTGGTCGGTCCTCTCTTTTTTTGTTCTCATACTTCTAGGTGGATAATGGCCGTGATGTTGTGCTTCTTGTTATCCTTTTCTCTTACTTCTTTTATGTTTCTTCTCTCTTGCTTTTCTCCTTCTTCTTTGTTTCCTAAATTGGGAGAGCTGTATTGCTTTTGGGTTCTATGCAAGGAGGCCGTGATGATTCCTAGATGAGAGTTCTACGGCATTTTGGATGGAAAGCGACTATTGTTTGAATTTGATTAAACATATAACTATTGTTTGTCTATTAGAATTATTACAAATTAGTTATTCGTAAGACTTATTTCTAATTATTTATCATATATTCTTTATAGCTTTTTGAACAAAATATTAACTTTTTATTCTTCCAAATTTGAGGATTTATACTTATTCCTATATTTCACAGTATTATTTGCCAATCACTCAGGAAACGGTGGAATAAAATGTAAAATTTTATGCTTTGTAAGTTGGAAGGTTCATTGTTCTGCAGGCTATTGCTAGAGCCTGCACAATATTTTTGATATGATATAAGCCTTTCCTCCTACTCAACTGTATATACCATTTGTTTTCCTCATCTTCATCCTTTTCTTCTTTGTTGTTTTTGTGATCTTTGATTGAGTAGTGTAATGTTTTAAAGCATGGTTAAAATGGCCTTGATCTTTATTTGTACAATTTGGAAAACAAGTTCAGAGGATTGGATTTTCTACTAATCAAAAGCTAGAATTAAAATCATCTAGTCATTTTACACTTGCTTTTGTATCCATGACTTCTTTTTATTAGTTTGGTTTAGTTTTGGCAGGCCGTGGAGGCTGCGGGGCACTGAATTTTTTCCATACCTATCTGTGCTATTATTGCCTTGTTCATAATCACTTGTTCACCAAATGGAATGGTCATTGATGGCTCTTGAAATTGTTCTTGGATTGAGAGTTTTGTGCCGAAAGATTTAAAATTTTTATTTCTTTATTTATTTTAATCTTTCTTTTTTAGTGATAAGAGAGAAGGATGTTTCCAACAATTATCTGTAGCAACCGAAATGGATTAATTTTTTATTTATTTTTTTGAGGATAGATCTGTTAGTCTTATTCTATTCAAATATAATGAGTCAATTATATTGTTTCTTATTTGATTTGAACACAATTATGTTGTTTGATCATTGCATTATTTACCACCTGTTGAGACATTATTTCACCAATTAATTTGTCGCTTCATAAAATTAAATAAATATGGTACATAGTTAATTTGCTACTATATACAGTTAAATTATCACTGTAAATAGTTAAATTAATATGACATATAGTTAATTTACCACTATACACAGTTAACTTAACATAGTATATAGTTAAATTATTATTGTATATAGTTAAATTAGCATAATACACAGTTAATTTATTATTATATGTAGTTAAATTAATATGATATAGTTAAATTATTACTGCATATAGTTAAATTAACGTGACATATAGTTAATTTATCACTGCACATAGTTAAATTAACATAGTATACAGTTAAATTATCACTGCACACTGTTAAATTAACATAGTATATAGTTAATTTGTTATTGTATATAGTTAAATTAATATGGTACATAGTTAATTTACTACTGCATACAATTAAATTAACATGGTACATAGTTAAATTATCACTGTACTCGGTTAAATTAACATGATACATAGTTAATTTATCGCTATACATAGTTAAATTAACATGATACATAATTAAATTATTACTACACACAGTTAGATTAACATAGTATACAGTTAATTTATCACTGTATATAGTTAAATTAATATGACACATAATTAATTTACCACAGAATATAATTATATATACATGGTATACCATTAAATTATCACTATACATAATTAAATTAACATGATACATAACTAATTTGCCACTACACACAATTATATATACATGGTATATAGTTAAATCACCACTACATGCAGTTAAATTAACATGATATACAGTTAATTCGTCACTGTACACAATTAAATAAACATGGTACACAATTAAATTGTCACTATAAATAGTTAAATTAATATAGTACATAGTTAACTAAACATAGCCTATAATTAATTTACCATAATTAAATAAATATAATACATAGTTAATTTGCTATTGTACATAGTTATATATATATATATATGGTGTATAATTAAATTAACATAGTATGCAGTTAATTTGTCATTGCATACAGTTAAATTAATATTGTATACAGTTAATTTGTCACTATATATAATTAAATTAATATGGTACACAGTTCATTTGTTATTATACACAGTTAAATAAATACTATACACAGTTAAATTAATATGGTACATAGTTAATTTGTTACTGTATACAGGTAAATAAACATGATACACAGTTAACAAATATAGTACATAGTTAATTTGCTATTGTATACAGTTATATATATATGGCTTATAGTTAAATTAATATGATACATAGTTAACTAGCCACTGTACATAATTAAATGAACACTGCACATAGTTAAATTAACATAGTACATAATATTTAATTTAAAATATTTTCGTCTCATAAGGACTGAAACTTAAACCCCTATTAAAAGTGGACCGAAAGTTATAGTTTTGGTCAATAGGACTTATAAATTAAAGTCCCCTCCACTGAAAGACCGGGCATTAAAAACCTCAAAAAAAAAAAAAGAAAAGTCCACTGGGTTCCCACTATAGCCATAATTTAGACTTAAAAAAAAGAAGGGAAAAAAAAACAAAAGAGGCTCTTTCAGATTATAGCTTACCGGGCGGCTGCTGTAGAGGGAGAGATGAATTGGTGGGCACCTATCCTGGTGATGCAAGGCTGCTTACTAAGGCTGATGCCGCTGGTACAAGAAAGTTGGGGAGGTGCATCCAGGTTTCTTTTCTCTTGTTTCTTTTCTCTTTATCTACCGTCCAAGATATTCTAACTACCTGAGCTTCTGATTAAAGCCACAGCAGTCCTCTAACTACCCTATCTAGATTGGATTTGCGGGAGATTTAATATTTCGAGCTGTCTTTGACATCTGATAATGTCACTCAGTTTATTACTCGGATTTCCTTCTTCAGATGTTCTTTCGTGTTTCTACCAGAAGTCAATATGCACTAGAAGGAACACATTAACCTATAGCGACATCTTTCTTTGTAGTGTAATCACCAAGCCACTTCAGGGATAAATCCGTTCTGACTAATACAAGTTCCCTTGCAGACCCATCCCATCCAAGTGAGTTTGGCACCATCCCAACATACCTTTCTGAATGCATGAAATGAAACTTCTATGCTTCTTGGACATGAGATACTGTAATTTTATGACATGTTTCATAGAATAATGCTCAATAGCAAATTGTTCAAAGATAGACTTGATAAATCTGCTGATCACAATAAAGTTTTCTCATCTGCGCTATCCTCCACAATATACTACAGCAGCATTTAGCAATGATAGATAACATGCATCACAGAGATAAATAGTCAAGGAAATCAGAGAAGGAATTTATTGAAAAGACGTCTATCAAATTTTTATTGACTTATTAATTAGCTTTACTTTATGTAAGTGACCGTTACAGATAAATGAAAATTTGTGCAATACAAGCTAAAGCATATGCAGAAACTTGATTTTTAGGAAGGAATTTTGGTATTTGGCTATAATAATATACATCACCGAAAAATTGGAAGATTGGTAAACATGGGATAGAGGTGAACTGGATCAGGCAAGGAAGGCAGTCACTCGTTGGATAAATTCAACTTCTTTCCTCCTAACTTTACCTTTTAGTAGTGAAGAACATTTGAGATCAGCCCCAGCACCCCTCGCATATGATGACTTGTAACCTGAACGTTACTATCTGCACAAAAATAACAAAAATAATAATAAATAATATCAATGGAATCTAAATTTACCTTTGCAATCATGTCAGATCCGCCAGCTTCAGCAGATTGCTTTGCCTCATTTTCTGGAGCTCTCTTATATATTTTCCCCACTGTGAGCACAAAAGAATTAATGGTAAGATTCAAGGATAAGAAAACTCTACATTGCCTTTAACACATTTGAAATATGAAGCGGACAATTAAGCTGATCAATATGTAGAAAACTAGCACATAGAATATTCTAAAGAATGCAAATAGGACTAAATGCACCACACAAATATTCGCTTGCAAAATTGATAGATCTTCTGGAGTCGATCATCAGAATGAGTGCACAGGGTACTATATACACCTCTGCCCATCTTCCTCTGTGATATAGGAATTATTTGTGCATATTTCACTTCCAAGTAATTAGCCTTTGAATTGATTTCTCGTTCATATCCTTGCCATCAATACTAGGTATGCTTAAAGTAGTATTCTTTGAATTTAAGTATTTGACGTCCTATTACAAATTCCTATGTCTTCCTCATTTCACCAATCAAGATTCTATTCCTGCTCTTCATGCAAATTAAACACTCTGGTTGAAGCAGCAAAGGTAATAGACATGAGGCAGCAAGTAAGAAATTTTCTGCAACCACAAATCATACCATGTGTTACTATTATATTCTTGACATCATTCAAAGTACTATCTATATCTCTATTCCTATAGCTCTTAATTGCAGTTACATCTTTGATATGAAGAATTGGCTTCCCACCAGTATTTCTTCAAACATTGAAGTTATTGGCATGTTCAAGAGTTCCCAATCCCATGCCAAGTGTGCAAGGGAAGTAAGATTTCAAGGGCATGGGCTAGATATCAAACTGCACAATTTCACAATGGATGTCCATGTTGAATATTTCGTCAACGGTAGCTAGACAGATAAATTGGGCGATAACACCTTAAAGTAATAACAAATATTGTCCTATAGAAGATTTTGTCATATTGCACAGTCACTGTCAGATGCTTTCGATGATCTGGCTCCTATTGACCTCAACAGGCAAGCACAGAAGACTGAAAGAAAGGTGTCCAAGAATGATACGAAATATGAAACAAAAAAGGCCTGCAGATTTTAAGATAAAAGCCAACAAGACAACTCCACCACATAACCAGACATCCATGCACCTTGATCTCTTCCATCTTGCACAGGAAACAACAAGCAAACAACCATTCAATGCCTAACAGCTTGAACTGCATCAGTGTTGACTACTTCAGCCCAAATCAGGAAAAATCCTTTGGTATTTGCCGGACCAGACAGTGCAGCAACTCACGTTAAATATACAATATTATAGTCCGTACAGATTCTATGCTGTACTGAAATCTTGCTTCATAGTTTATGGTAAATCCGATCAGGACTACAGCATCAAGTAGCATATTGTAAGGAATCAACAGCCCCTTGGAGATGCACCTCAAGACAGATCTGATGGCTCTCTACTGCTCAGGGCATTTGATATCCAAATAAAGGCCCTTATGGAGTTTACAAATTACTATTGGCAAAGTGATGCGGGACAACCCTAAAGAAGAGAAAAAAAAATCAATCCTAATGATCAAGCTCTCTTCTGTTCATCAACAATAAATCACGTCCAGCCAGGGGCTTATTATTCCCAGGACAGACAGTATAGTTGCCTATACTCTGCTCAGAAGGCGTG
>KE504660.1:2082532-2094763 GCA_000441515.1 Elaeis oleifera
CACCAATACTCAATTATTTACAACGTAACATTTCGTCGTAAATAATCTGTAATTTTAAATTTTAAATTTTTATTTTTTTCAAATATTAGCGACAAAAATTTTTCATAGTAAATACTTGAGTATTTGCAACAGAAAATGAGTTTTCATCGCGAATACTCCGGTATTTGTGACGAAATATTTTTGTCACAAATAATCTATAATTTTTAAATTTTATAATTTTTATTTTTTTACATATTAGTGACGAAAAATTTTCATTATAAATAGTGAGGTATTTGCAACGAAAACTTAATTTTCGTCGTCAATACTTAATTATCTACGATGTAATATTTTCGTCGCAAATAATCTTTAATTATTAATTTTAAAAATTTTATTTTTTTTAAAATATTAGTGACGAAAATTTTTCGTCGTAAATAATATGTATTTACGATGAAAATAAATTTTCATCGCAAATACTTATATTATTTATGACGAACCTATTTTCATCATGAATATTTAAAATTTAAATTAAATAAATATTTTATTATTTAAGATGATTAATTTCGTCGTAAATAATGAGTATTTACGACGAAATTTTATTTTCATCGCAAATATAAAGTTATTTGCGACGAAAAATTATTTTCGTCGTAAATATTTCATTATTAGCGACGAATTTAATTTTTCATCGTAAATAGTCTTATTGACGATGAAAATATTTCCGTCGCCAATAAATTCGTCGCAAAAACTCTCTTTTCTTGTAGTGTAATCAAGTCCAGCCTTCTAGTTTCCAATCAGAAACTTAAGTAAAATGAAGATCAAGGGGGAAGAACCAGGCTCCACCACCATTCATAAGGATCCCATGATTGTAAAGGGAAAATTGATATTTCATAGATGATCGTGATTTTTGGAGGAAGTAGCTGTTGGAGGCAGCAAGAGAGAAACAAAACCTACCATGGAGATGCATTGGAAGATGAGAGGAAGGGTGGCTTTCGAATTGATGGTGGTTATTAGGATAACACATCGGAAATGCCAAAAAAAAGATGAATGGCATATTTATCTCTCAAAAAGTGTGAACAATTCTGTAAATTCTGTAAGTGCTGGTTCATTTGTTCTGAAGATACACTAAAGTCTCTGTGAGATCAAGTACCGTAAAGATCTAGTTTGTTGACTTGAAATTACCCAACAAATATGTAAAATGAATACAAACCATAAATTCTCCAAAAGCAAGGAACATCATGCAAATCCTCATTGACCAATCACATGTTGAAATGATGTCTTGCTATCCTTAAGGGCCTGTTGGCCGACTGCAGACTGTCCTGCAGATAAACTCATTATGTGCCGATAGTGGGAAAATTTAAAGCCTTGGAATGGACTATCCTGAAAAACTAGGGATACCCAATCCCATTGATTTGAAGTATCAAAATATTTCAGGGATTACCCATTCCTTGGTTTCTCCGATCACAAGACTTCCTCCTTTCCCGCCGCTTAACTCCATCTCACAGTTGGCCCAGTTGGGGTTCATCTGCCAGAAAACCAACACAAGCAGCCAAACAGGTCCTCAATCTTAAGGGAGTTCTTGAATAAAATAGTACCTTATGCCTGCTGAATTGAAATGCATCAGGAGAAACAAGGAAGACAAAATCATCATCTGTTTCTGATTGTACTTTCTGTGACTATAGAAAATAACAGAAACTGCAAAAGTTAAAATCTCAGATTACTAGCCCAAAGTCAGGTGAATGATACATGATTTCATTAGTGGATTACTCAACTGTTAGCTGACTATTTAAATTGTTAGAACCAGGTTAAACTTCAATTCAAGCTTGAACTGAGCATGGTCAGGTTAAAGCCAAGTTCAATTCAAACTCCACAAAGTTTGTACTAACTTCAGCTCATTAAGGATATCATATTCATCCAATTTTTTATGCAGTCTTAAAAACAGTTTAAAGGATGCCATGGAACCCTTAAGTTCATGGAACAATAATATGTACAAAACCAATCTTAGACTTCTTGGATTTCCAAAAAGTGATAGTGGAGAAAGAAACGGAATATTCAATCCACCACCTGTTTCCATTCAGCTTGCCAGAAGGGATTAACATCTCAAACCATTGCTTTCATTCGGAGTCCTAACAAGCAAGCCAAACCAAGTATCAGACTGCTCGAGCTTGGGGTAAGTTCTTACTTGAGCTATTATAGAGCCGAAACTAGCTTCCCCTTTATCTTTCAATCCACCTTTGTACCGCTTGGCTTGTTAATCAGCCATGCACCGAGATCTGCTTAAGCTTGGTTATTTTCTGAGCATGCCAGAGAGAGACACTATCAAGCTGATCCTGAGCCACTCATGAGCAGCACATATTGTTTGCAGCCCTAGCTTTCATCTTGAGGCATTCCACTATATTATTTTCTCAGACTGAAGAACCGCCTCTCTAACATCTCTCCTTGCAAATTCTTCAGTTACTTATCTTCAATTAAGCTTCCCTGGAGACTCAACATAAAAAATGCCATTTTCAATCAAGCAACCTCCAAAACTTTGATTCAAGGAGGGAAAAGAACTCAGGTAAATGCTGATTATTATGATCATAACAAATAAGGTGATTTTTTTTTAAAGAATATAGTATTCAGAATGTAGCGGGCACCCCACAAGAGACATATGAGGCACTCCACCTAAAGCATGCAGATCTAGCAATAAACATTTGAAGAAGTGCTGAATGCATTAACATCATATACCTAACAACAAGTGAAAGAAATTATATATCTTATGTGGGAGCCAGATGTAACATTAAAAACCCATGTTGGGTCCCATATAGTAACAAGAAAATGGACTATATTCATCACCTGACTACTGTCTGGTGGTCTACATAAGAACAACCTGAAGCATAGGAGACAAATTGAATAAAATAGATTAACGACAGAAATCAGCCTAACAGCATGGTTTAGAATTGACTTTATGAATGATCCACCAAAAGCAAATAATGTCACTAAATTGAAACAAAGTTAGGTACTGTTTTCATGTTGAGGCCCTGCATAAAGCATAATATATTATAACAAATCTGCTAGGCAGTTAGAACAGAAGTTGGTGCAATATGTAGGAACTTCAATAGAGTTTCAATCATGGAAACAGCAGCTATGAAAGAAGAATATGTCCAATATATGCTGTAGTGATTATTTAAAGATTTAGCTGACCAAAGCAACCTGAATTCCCATAAATTCCTGCACCTAAAGTTCTACTCCATCTGAAACAACTCTGTCCTTTCTTCATCTTTCAGAACCTACAATGGGTGCACAATAAGCTTCCTCATTATTGCACACTCAACCTCACCTTTCATTATAGAGCATAAATCCTCTCCATCTCTGCACCCATTGTTGAATTACCTCATTCCACATTTATCTCTAATAAATTCTTTTACATGCATAGAGCAGCACTCAACCTTTCTAGTTATATATTTGTATCCTTAATTTATGTACGTACCGCTATCCCAGTTCTGTTTCTAAATTCGTTCTGCACCTAGTAGTATGGTAATCTTATTTACATTTTGCAGTCATCAACTATGTCACTCTATAAAATAGGTAATATCCTTTTGTACTAATCAGACAGATCAACTAATTGATTTTACAATGAAAAGTTCCCACCATTCTATTTGGAACAAAATCTACCTCTTAAGGAACTACAGTGTTTATTCTTTTCCATCCTTGTTCTTGTTGTCATGTGAGCTGTTGCCTGCTATAACATTGGCTTCTTTCTCACACATTACTTCCACTTCCACATGTTCACTGCTACATCATTATAGTTTATTGCAATGACTATATTATCATTGCTTCCATGAAATGTTCTAGCACGAGCTAATAATAATTTGTGTAATAATAATGTTAACAAGTTGGTCCATGCTTGAAAGAAATATATATTAAGAACGAAAAAACGAATTGTGCATAACTGGAGGAAAAAAAAGCAGCGATGCGAAATTGAAGCATAAGGGCTATGGATATCAAAATTAAATAATACAAGATTCATTACCGCATTAAGGGCGCAGACGTCAACAAAATTGTTGGCGCTGATATCTCTCCAGTTGTGATCAACAACAACAGATTTCAACCCACACTCAACCGCTTTGTCTCTTCTTGCATCCCCATCTAGGTCCACACAGCCAAATCTCACGGTCAGACTCCTCCGTCCATAACCACGCTCATGCATTCTTTCATTCTAACAGTTCTTCACCTACTCGTTCATCGACCGTAAACAATGCCCCGATCTTGTTTGAGATGTTGGGGAAGTGAAATTGAAACACCAACGAATTAACAGAGAGGAAGTAGGGAACTCACATTGGAAACGGGTAGGGCCTCCTCGGCCATCGGCTTGACAACTTGGACAACGGACTCGGATGGGGCTCTCTGCGATCGACGGAAGGTTGTTGGGATCGAAAGAAGGAGGGAGAGAAGTGGTAAATGATGGGATCGGGATTTCACCTGATAGATGACGAAGATCTCCGATGACTAGGGAAAGCAGGCGAGATGCCATCGCCCAGTGGAGGGTTTCGAGATCGATGGCGAGGCAGGGGGAGGAAGGGGAGAGTGAGAGACCGAAGAGAAGGCGGGAGGGAAAATCTTAATCTGGAACGCTAGGTTTCTCCTGTGATGCTGCTGCCTCTTGTAAAGGGAACCGTGCCCAGCATTCCGTTGCTCTTCGCTTGCGTACGCGTTTCACCTGGTGCATGCAATAATTCCTCCCTCTCGAGAGGGGACCGCCAATCTGGCGGTCTGAGAGCGGAAATTGCCGGAAGCCTGGCTGGAACCAAATTTATTCATGTGCGAGCTTTTCCTGAAATATGGGGGATAAAAACACACCGAAACAGAGCACCGATATCATGCGGGAAGTTCGTTATACCACGTGGAATCGGGTGATTGGTGAGGTTCACGGAAATTAGAAAAATTATTAATTAGAACTATTCTAATTATATCCTAGACCATCCAATAAAAATCAATATATTTGTATAAAAATAAATATTAATATTATTTAATATAAAATATTTGTTATTATCTGAGTTTGATTAAAAATTTTGAATGAAAAAAATCATTATTAGCCATGGTTGGCTAGCTTTTACCATTTCTAATGCAAAAAAGTCTATCATTTTTTTGGATAATATGTTGATCTTTTATTGAATTGTTCAACGTACATATGGTTGCGGCCAACTTCCTGTCGTCTGTCGCCGGTGAAGAGTACTTGCAAAACAGCATCCTCACAGATCGAAATTGTGTCCGACGGAGATCCTCCGATGCTTAAGTCAGAGAGAAAATTAATAAACAGTAGTAGAGTATCGAGAGTAGCAAAACCCTGGCTCAGAAGTATCTTATCAGTACTGTTCTCTTACCCTCCTTTTATAGATGAATCTGATGTAACCATCGAGTACGTGGTCCCATTTTTTTGGTACTAAATTATCGGATGATAATTGTGGAGTTAGTGGATTGTTAATTCTCACTAATTGCCGTGACACATAGTCGATAACCATTCGTAACGGTTATAGCATGTTGAGCAGACTGGCCGACTATATGTTGGTAATATTGGAATGTCGGTAGAATATTCGAGTGACCATCGGCTAGCAGTTCTGATATGCCAACGGTCTTAAGTCGGAGATTATTCAAGTTATCTGTTGTTGATCGGTGATAGTCGAATGTCAATCGGTCTGCCGACCATGAGTCAGTATGATTTATCCAATCAGTCAAATAGTAGTCGGAGTAGTATGTTCGGTCGGTCGGTTTTTGTCGGGTCGAAGTCGGAAGTCGGTTGACTTGAGTCGGAGGTCGATTGACTTACCCCAATAGTTGCATTGTTGCGGACAAGGGCTCGGCCCGTCACGTGAGGTATTATCCGCTCTAGCCCATGAGCCTCACGATTTTGCCCTTTAAAAGGTGCCTCACGTGAGAAAGATTTTTTTCTTCTTATAAGCGCGAGTTTTCCTTGACTCACAATCGATGTGGGACTATTGGTGTCCTCTATATTATAGGAACCACAACAGAGCCCCCCAGTCAAGGAAACTCTGATGTGTACAGTCCGAGGATCCCCACAGTCAGTCGAGGTGGACCTCAGTCCCAAGGAATCGAGACGGACCTCGACCCTTATCTGGCGCACCATTATTGCAGACAAGAGCTCGGCTCGTCACGTGAGATATTGTCCGCTATGACCCATAGATCTCACGATTTTGCCCTTTAAAAGATGTCTTATATGGGAAAGATTTTTTTCTCCTTATAAGCGCGAGTCCCTTTTGACTCACAACCGATGTGGAACTATTAGTACCCACATTATTAGAACCACAACACATATGATAGAATGATTCTAGCCAATAATTCTCGAGAATTAGTATGACCATATGAGTTCTTTCGAATCAAAAAATGACACATCGGCTTGCAATGTCATTGTAATAATCTATTCTTTGATCAATTGATGTAGCATAGCATTTGCATCAGGATAATACAAAAATTAAGGAGTGCTATTATTATCATTATGATCGCATTCTCTATAGATCCCGCAACACTCAAGCCATCAGTGTGTCATTTGTTGAATCATTTCTAATGTTTTGCATAACCATAAAAAACCTAATCCGTAGAATAACATTTTAATTAACACAGAACTAGCAGATTGTCTAATATTTCAATCCTCGATAAAATGTCAATGAGAGAATATTTATCTTTTATTCAAATCTCAAACCTAAAATACTAACTCTTGTAGTGTAAGAGGGAAGACACCATTACTCCCACATTGATTGTGAATCAAGAGAGGACTCTGGTTTATACAAAAAAGGACCATCTATTCCATATGAGGTACTTTTTGGATTAGAATCAAGAGGAGCAAACTAAGGGTCCATGGGTTAGAGTGGATAATACCTCATGTGCTGAGCCATAAGTTCTTGGTTGCAACAATGATGCATCAAAAAGAGACCACCCTTGCAACTGTAAGACCCTTTCTGTCCGTACATAGACTTCTTGATTGGAGGGCTACAGTAAAATAAGAAAAGGTACCTTTCATCTGTATACAGACTCTCCCTTGATTGGAGAGGCTATGTTATGGTATAGGAGAAAGGACACTGTTAGTCCTACATTAGTTGTGAGACAAGAAGGATTCTAACTTATCTAAAAAGAGACCATCCATCCTACATGAGATGCTTTGTAGATCAAAATTTAGAGGGGCAAAATCGTGAGGCTCATAGGTCAGAGCGAATATTACTTCACGTGTTAAGCCATGAGCTCTTAACTGCAATACTATCTATCTTATCAAGTGAAATTGAAGGTTTAGAAAAATTTAGAGAACATGATAATAATGCAAATTTTATTTATTTATCCACCTTATCTTCTCTTTCGGTTCCCATCATCCTTTCAGACCCCACCTATGAGTTAAATAGGCCTCATCCTAGTGGAACGATAACAAAGCATAACAAATTTTAGGTGCAGAATTCTTAATATAATTATATAGTTGCGTATCTATGGTATGTCCTTGTATGTTTTATCAAAAAGCAAAAATATGAATCTTAAAAATTTGATGGTTAAATAACTTAGGAGTTGTTCTGTTGAAAGAAATTTCATACGGACCGATGATATGAAGAAGCCCAAGATTCAAAATATTCAAACTTGACAAAATCGCCTGCTGAGCCCTCACCGACCCCCAGTCGGTCGTAACTATTATCACTCTATCACTGATTGATCCTCGGCATCCATCCAATTGCCCTTTCGCATCCAAAGCATATGAAGGTCCATCAACTATCGCTCGGTAACTCACACTCACAGTCGTCGATATCTCCTCATCGTTCGACTCCCGTAGGCCAGGATGACGAGTCGACAACACGTTCGAATGGCTAGCCCAATCTGATCAGAAGGTGATCATCAGCCGATCACACCCAACCAACCAACTTTATGCTACCGGAATAGATTCAACTTTGGGCTCCTCCATCCAACGACGGTACAAAGCGTCCAACTCCTGATTGTTACCAACCAGTCCTTGGGTCACTGACGCCAACTGGCATACCAATTCAAAATTCAACACCAATCTGGTGACAACTGTCACAAAACAGTAAGGCTACCATAACCATCATATTTTGAGAATCTCGAGCGATAGTTACGCCACTATGCATGAATTGTGCCCCAACCGAATGGGATCATACTAACCAATCTGTCAACTAAAGCAACTACCTCCATCCATAAGAGGAGATGGATCCTAAAAAAGTATGCCATTACTCTGCCTTTCACGCTCCTCCATCTGTTGAACGAAAGTTTGACTTGAACGTCGGAGGGTCCCCATCAGAGCAACCTCCGGTTAGAATTTTTTTGCAGGCCACATCCCAGAAGACTCCATTTCGCCATCAACTCCAGCATCCCGGTGTCTTGCGGAATCTCGCACTAACATGTTCTAATAGTCATATCTCTCAACTTGGTGTGTTAGAAAAAATAAGTTTGAATATTTGCGGGGTGCATTTTTGAATATTTAAGCTTGGATAATTAAAATTTAGGCGGGTTTCCTCTCTTTTCTTAAAAATAGTTTTTTTTTAAAAGTGATATTTTTTTGATAAGACTGTTCATTCAAATGGTTTGTGTATAAATACAACCAAGAAAATCAAAAAGCAAAATATTTCGGAGCTGCCCAAGAATAACCCCTATCCCATCTCAAAAAGTTTTGCTAGTATGCTCTGCAACAATGACGGTCGCCTAGTCAGCTGCAGTGTTCGCCTTGCAGAATACATGCTGTATGACCAGTGTAGTGCATCCCTCCAATAAAATTGAGATGTCGTGCAGAAGGGGGTGAGTGGAACTACCACAGCTATAGCTCCGAAGCTAGAACACCACCATAGTCGAGTCACCTTCTACTACTAGCTGACCCGCCCAAATCCATCTAGTAACATAATTCTACCCAGGCCATGCGAAGCTGCACCCTTAGAACCAGTCTCTAGTCAATGACTCCCCCAACCATCATAAGCCTAGAGTTAGGTCCATAAATCACAAACGCAGCCCACCATCTCTGCCTCTAACACTTCCATAGAAGTTAACCTTCAGGTACAATGGAGGAGGGGGCTCTTAGGATTGATGGATCGCTGCATGAGTATGGTGGGAGCTCCAAACCTCCGAAGGCCTGGACGTTACATCGATAATCTTAGCTACCATAATCAGGGCTTTCTCGAGGATAAACCTCATCGAGGATTGCTTGGAATCAAACACCAGACAATTTCCAACAAGCCAAATGTGGAGGGCTATATAAGCCAAACAAATACCTACCTCCCTGGAAATGTTCCCTCTGGTACTGCACTATAAAAAATCTAGAAAGCACTGGGTGGTATCCTCCACCGGAGCGATCTACAGGTGCACCCCTGCCAAGGACCATATTGATATCACCCTCGGGCACTGAAAGGGAGAATGCTCCATAGTCTCCTTCTTTGCATCACAGCACGGGCACATCAGTTGAATGTCCATACTGTTGGAGTTCTAGGTGATTAGCATGCTGATTTTTTTCATCTCATGAAAACACACAGCGGAAAGGTAATTAAAATGATTTTAATTTAATAGATGCTTTGATCTCATCCTACAATCATCTAGAGATTATTTTGAATATGTCATAAAATAAATATTTCAGATCTGAAAATAAAACAGAAAAAGAATCGGTGTTCAGATCACCTACCAAAAATATATTTTTTTTCTTATCGGATCGGATCTACCGAATGTCTCAAGTTCCTATCATAGCCGCGCATGTGTTCGACCTCTGCTGATATCCATATGGAGATAGTTTGATCGAAATACCGAGGCCACCGAATTGCTAACACTTTGCAGGCCTCACTTCTTAGCTTGGATCTAAATCTCTTCTTCTAAATCTCGAAGAAGACAAAGGCTGCGCGAACCCTTTGGTACTGATTCACAGGAAACTTTTCAGAACACCAAGAAGAGATCAAGAACCTTTCTTTTCTCTTCTTCTCTCTCTTATTTTTCTCTCTCTCAGATCCCTATTTAGAGAAGTGGGCATGTAAGAAAGAAAGGAGTAGAGGGTGTTAAGGTGGTTAGGGCGGCAAGAAAGAAACCCTTGTTTCTTCCTAGCGCACGTCCCTTTTTCTTCTTATATTTTTGTCGCACAAAAATATTCTCAATGCCCCATTCTAGTTAGATATGATCCTCTTCCATATTTGAATCAAATTCAAATAAGAAAGAAGAGTCCAAAAGGAGAGAGACTCCCAAAGAGATGGGGCACCAACTATTGGCGCCCCCTTTTCTTTCACACGCGCTAGGGGAGAAGCAATGTGAAATCTCACACCCCACTCCTCAATTGGATGCCCAAATAAGAGAGAGAAGCCCAGTAAAAGGGTCCTAAGGCATCTGGTTTGATTGAGTTTCAAACTGGATTTGATTCGAATCCGATTCGAGTCCGATTCAAATCTGATTCGAAAAGACTATCAAACCTGATTTAATCAGGATTGAAATCCAAGTCCAACTTAGAGAATTAAATCCAATTAGCCTTAAATTAAATCAAATCCAATTAAATTAAATCTATTTAAATTAATTAAAATTTGGTTCATAATTTAATCAGACCCAATTGTATTGCAACACTTACAATTAAAATCTTTATGCTAATAATTAGCAGTTACTAAATTTATAACTCTTACAAATTAGCAGTTTCTAAATCAAACCATCAATCCAATTGATAATTTGATTACGATCTAAGCTATTGATCAGATCGTACTCCTTTTGGTGTGATCTCTTAGATTCTATTCTGTCTGATAATGAGACATACCGTGATCTCCATCACAGTATCATTAAAATCCCTTTCGATGGACTGGAATGATGCCAACTCAACCTAACAAGGATCGTTGATCTGAAAACAATCCTAGTAAGTTCTCACAATTTATCAGTGACACCTAGTAGGATTTAGTGGTAATCCAATAAATAAAAAATTTGAATCCCTAGGTGTAGTTACCGTATAATCAAGTTCTTCTATCAAAAGTCCCGACAGGATACAGATCATGTAACCTCATCAAATCCTAAGCATCCGTCACATACCAGACTTAATTAGCTTGAGTCCAATCGTAAATCTCATGAAAACTCTTTTCTATAATTATGCTACTATGGCTATAGATTTATGGACTCAGCCTCTTAGGTCACATAAGACTACTCCTTAACTACTAAGACTGATAGATCTCCTATAAGTGCACTCCTACTCCTAGAGCGAACCTACTATAGCTAACAAACACCGCAAAAGTCCGAATGGCTAAAGATCATACTTATTATTGTCAAACTACAGCAACCCCGCTGTGAGCAGCTGAGGCACTGCAGGCTAAAAAACTACTCACACAACTACAGCATCGAGATAGTCACTGATTAGTAAGTAGACATTTGAGTGACTTCTCACTCTTCATCACACTCAGTATCATTATTTCTAACAACTACCTGCACTCTCATTCTAGTATCCCCACACTGTAGACTCAAGATCCGTCTATCCAAAAGGAAGCGATTCGTGCACCAGTCTAGCCGGATCAATCACCGTCTCCGTGATGATCATCAACTAGGAGTATTTAGGAATTAATCTATAATGATACATGTCTTAAATTCTCAACTCTTTGAGAATATGTATTGTTGGTGCAAAAATCTGCCGGCGTCGGAGAAGCTGGAGTCGAGGGTGCCGCGGTCGCCGCCGGGACCTGCAAAAGAAAGTCTAAACTGGAGTTGGGGTTGCTCCGGCAAGATCCTCCGACGCTCAAGTCAGTTCTCTGCCTCAACAAGAATGGAGTGCTCGAATGAAAATTTTAACAGAGTTTTGAGATAGAAATTAGAGCCTCCAGAATAACGTATCTGGGGATCCCTTTTATAGGTGGAGGGCGTAACAGATTGATAGCGACGCCCGCAACTGCCTGGCGGTGGGCCGTTCAGGGTCATGAGTAGTTTGTTACGGAGAGTAGTGGAATGAAGTCGTGACCATCGCCGTGATCTGCCTCGTGGAGCCTGTTGCGGAGAGTGGAGTGGTGTCCGTTGTCGTGACTTGCCAGAGCATGATGGAGCCGCATGGGATCCGTTACAGGAAGTGGAGCAGAGTCGTGGCCATTATTATGGCCTGCCAGGGAGTTCGGGCCTGTCGGCCGAAGCTCGGTAGGGGTGTCTGGTGAAGCGGGGTAGCTTTCTGTCCGAGAGGAGCTCGGATATTTTTGAGGTTGCTGACGAACCCGCTGTCAACAGGTGCCTTTGGTGTTAGCGCTGCAGGCTGAAATCATTTTGCCGTAGAAGCTCGGGTGGAGACTTCCCGTTGAT
>KE504660.1:2106967-2123932 GCA_000441515.1 Elaeis oleifera
TTGGTACAGAGAGTAAATCATGCTCTAAGTCCCACTGAAGTATTTTTAAGTTGTATACATTTAATGTATCATCCATTCTAGTCTTTGGTTAATTCAGCTTATAAATAATATGTATACCACATGGTAGAGGGTCACATATGATCTTTGACACATATGACCATCTGGACATAATCTTTTACGTTTTGCCTCAATAAATTTGCAACTAGGCCCAAATACAATATGCACTTTGCGGATAATCTGTGAGTTCATATTGAATAACTTGGTGCAAACTAGTCTAGTGAACTAACAGACCAGACAGAGATTCATGATGTGGAGAATCTCAATCTTCCAAGATATTTCACCCAATGTTTTTGGTTTCTGACAACCACCTTATGCCATCAAGATGGCACAACTCTAAAGCGGTGTGTCATGAATGTTTAATTATTATGATTTTTTTTTTGAAACTTGCTGAACAATGATTATGCTTCTCAGGATACTTTCATGTTTCAAGTTAAATCCTTTTGAGCATCTAAAGTTACCTTTGATTCATCAATGGATGATGTGAAGAAGCAATATCGAAAGGTAAATTACATTTTGAATTTGATAAACAGCAATTATTGGGAATCCTTTTGATGTCTGATCTTTTCTAAGTTTGCTTAACTTTGTAGTTATCCTTGCTGGTTCACCCTGACAAGTGCAGGCATCCACAAGCAAAGGAGGCTTTTGCAGGTGCTTCAAATTAAATATGCTTCTTCTATATTGGATAGTGGATTGAATTGAAACATAGTTCTGTCTTTGTTGTGTTTAGTGATGTGCTGTTTTATTCCTCCCTCGGTCAATAATCTTTTTCTGTAGTTTCTTGATGGTATGACAATAAATGAGAATTGTTATGAATCAAAAATCAGTAGTAATGGTTTTGATAAGATGAAGTTCTGATTGCCAAAGCTTCTATAGTTCGTAACAAGAAAATCATCACTCAGTCTTTTGATTCAAAATTCTGTATTATTAGTTTTTCTTGTTCTAGGTTTATCTGAAGAATTATCAGTTGTTTTCTTTAAAAAAAGTGGTTTTAGAAGGCTTAGCAATTGCTTCATATTGGAAACTAGTACATTTTGGTACTGGTCCTCTTGCCAAGCAAGTTTTCTAACTTCTTGGTATCCTGTCATTGCCATGACACCTTGACTCCAAAGCCCCATTTATTTAGAACTTTGCTTGGTGCTACCACTTGTGCCATGTCCAATTAAATCAATCAATATGTGAATCTGAGATCTTAATAATCTAAATTTTTCCTTCACATTAAACCTTGTTTCTTACGCTCATGGATTTGTCATGCCTTGATTGTGCTCATTGCCAGTTGCACATCTTGCCTAAGGTTCTAGACTTCACCCATGACATCTTTATTGGTTGTCAACATGCTTTCGGAAAATGTCAAGCTTTACCTAGCAACTTGACATCACTCCCTCCATTTGATCCATGTGGGTATTATGGAATGTGATCCAAGGTTCCTTCCCACTTCAATTCTTAGGCAGCACCATGTCTGAACCCGAACTTCATCAACAGACCCAGACACTATCCTAATCATGCCCACTCTCTTTCCATCTGCTCCATTAAAATCATCTTCTCAAATGTTGATATGGTGCTTTCCTGTGTAGGCATGCTACTTGATGCTTGACAGTCAACGCATGCATGCCAACTATGATATCAATGGCCACTTGTGATTCACTTATGACTTAAGCTTTTGTTTTAGCTACTCGTGCTTGTTTATGAAAAATCATCCTTTGCCCAAATCCTGACTTTTGGCCTAGAACATTCTTTATGATATGAAAAGATATTTGTGCTTAAAATTTGGACAGTCTTGCTCAGAAAGTTTAAGTCAGCAAGCTCTCCAGCACGGTCACACCCTCCTTCAGTCTTCCAGGTAACACAGCCATGTATTTATTTATTACATGTGAGGTGAATGTAAGCCTATGATGTGGGTTTTGCCCAAATCCATCACTTAAACGGTCATGAAATGGGCATAGAACAAGTATGGCTCAGTGGTTTTGTGCAACATAAATATGAGTCTGTTGTAGATATTAGAGAAATTTCTTACAGATTTAAAGTATATACTTTTCTTATGTCCAAGATTACTTTATTAGGACTTAAACTATAACAAGACTTAAACTCTATGATATGACAACTTGAGCGAACTTGGAGGCTTATCCATCTTTGTATGTCTCTTTTCAACTGGATGACAATTAAGCTTGATGTCTGTAATCTTCTTTATTGGTAAGCATTCATGTCAATCTTTTCTCCTCCCTTTCATCCTCTGTATATTTTTTTCAAACCACTTGCCTCTTCAACCTGTTGTTTTCCATAGTATTTTCCCTTTCTTGTGGCTGTTCACTGTTTTTGCTATCCTCAAGCTGTTTTTGCTGTTGTTTGTCCCTTAGATAATTGTGTTAGTGTAAAGCTTAACATCAAAGATTTCCTCTTAAACTCCTATCATGAGATGTCTTGTTCTGTATATGCTTTATTTCCTGCTCATGCTTTCATAGGACTACCGTGCATATGTTTATTTGGTGTGGAATAGATGAGTTTAGAAGTTAGATCCCATGATTTTATCTTAGCCTTTGGATGTTATTTCAACTGAATATTTGTTTCAATTCAATCCTTCAAATAACCTCTGTAATTCCTATGCTATAGTCAATGTTTTAAATACCAATTCAGTGGACTCACTTAAGTTGTGAATTTGTCATGTGACTACTTGAAGTCTTGAAGAGAAGAATACAGACACCCCCGAAATCACACACTTATGCTCACTTCTCAGTGAAACAAATACAATGCATGGGGATGTGAAGTGCGATAATTGTCGACTAATTGGTTGTGTATTCATAGAAAATCATAGAAATTAGTGTTTAAGTGCATGGAATGAACTAAATAACTGCATCAAGTCAGACACCCCTAGCTCTTCCTTTGGTTTCTTTCTTTCTTCCTCTTTTTCCAGCTTGGCTTTTGCCCTCTATTTTAGTCTTCTGCCCTGTTATTTGCAGAGTGAGCTACCTTTGAGTCTTCTCGATCTCCTTGCTACTTCACGTCTTATGTAGATAAAATTTATGTTTCAGTTGTCAACTCTGTTCCTTGTTTCAACATTTATTTGCTAATAATAATACATTTTCCCTTTCTATTTTATTTCTCTTTCTTATGCTGGATCATTTTATAGTTTCATCCCTCTCCCTTTTGATCCAAACATATGCATTTCTATCTACTAGTTTATATTGTGTGGCTAGCTGTTCTCCATATATCACCTTAGAAACTTTGCATGTTATCTCTCTTTTCTTATGAAGAAAATAATTTATTTGATGCATTCAATCCACTCAATAGAGTGAGCAGATTTTTAGAAGAATTAGTAGACGTGGCTAGATAATAGATCTGTAGGAACTAAAATATTGAATTATCCACAGTGTTCCTATATCCAAACCCATATTCACCATCCACCTTCTCATCTTCACTTTAGGTCCTGCCAACATGATATCTAAGTCACAAGTTGTAAATATTCTTTTTTCCTGTTAAGGACTGTTTGGACTTTTGTCAGATTGATCTATGCAGAACCTGAAATTACGGGTTTATAAATTGTATGCTTGGTTGATTTGCTTGGACCTGTTCTGGAAATCCTTACTGGTCAGCAACCTAAACATGAACATTATAGAAAAGCAGGTCCTAAGCTACTTTTGGTAAAGTTCATGCAGCCGCATATGTTCATGCATATCCTGATTGTTCTGGTGATCACATGGCACAATGCGCCTCTAGACACACACATAGGTCAACTGGTCAAGGTATCATGCACATGCCACACAAATATTTATGGGATTTGATGATGATCAATCATATTTGTGATGAGTCACTTCAACATTGACTTTAAAGCGTCTTTTTGAAGACTAGTAAGTTACATGCTGTATGCTTTGTTTATTATATGAGGACTCTAAACTTGGTTATAAGCCATGCATCTTTGGGGCTTTATTTGGATTTTCATCATTTAGTAATAGGTTGATTTCTTCATTGTTTTGGCGACTTGATATCTGATCATGGTTCATCAGGGCATGTTACTTCTTTAGCTTAACATGTTAGTTTCTTCTGAAATAGGTTCTTGAATAAGTGTAAGTTTTTTTGTTTGGGGAAGTACCGACTGCATAGCCTACATATGCACCCACATACAATCTTTGTATTACATGGTGCCCCAGCTGCCATCATACAGTGGCCACTTTTTGAAACATTGCATATAATCATGTTTTGCAATTGCCTGTTTATCGAAATTCACAAACAATCATCAGTTTGTGCATCTGTTCCCAGAGATGCTTCTTCTTTCCACCAACACATCCATATTTTCCTCAATAATACTAAGTATCTACCGGTCTACTACTAGATGCTTTCTTCATCTACCTTCATATTTGTGGTTAACTGTTGATTGAGTAAACTGAAAAGCATAATAAATCTCTATCACATAGTGATGGCATTTTGCATGAAGTATGTTCATTTTTGCTTTCGAAAGCACGAGGCATGCAATCATTTCTTCTCCTGCAACTGAAGTTTGGTGCGTTTTAATTATAGCATTAGAAATCTGTAACTACAATATCAGTATTTTTGGTTTCTTAGTCAAACAACATCTTGCTCCAAATTTTATGACTTTGTAACATGCAAATATGTGGTGGCTAATGTGTTATTTTCTCTCCCTACATTATTTGAAAGGGGCTTTTCTTGGCCACTTCTGTTCAGTTCCTTTTCATTTATATTGTTTTAAAATGTTATTTATGATTTTTTTTTTTTTTGCCTTCCCATAGCATTGGCAAAAGCCCAGCAGTTACTACTTGATCCACAGGAAAGGGAATACCTTCTTAATCAAATAAATGCTGCAAAAGGTTCGCACATAAATCTCGATGCTTATGCTTCCTTCTCCTTTGATTATGTATTATCTTTTCTACTAGCAATTTCACTACGTTGTTCAAAGACAGTCAAGACATTAGATAACTTTTTTGGAATTGCCATGCTTCTTTGAAAAGTGGCGGCCCTGCTGGTGTGCTAAATTTCCATCCACAATTGCACACAACCATGGTAAAATGTTTGTCTTTAAGGCTGTGTAGCTTCATTATCTTGTATAACGTCTGTTCTATATCTCATATGCTTGGCATACAGAGGCAACTTATCCCTATTGGAGAACATTGTTTTATGCTTATCATATGTTGCCTCTCAGATTAATGGTTTAAAATTACCTTTTAGACATACCCCTTATCAATTTTGTTAAGTACTGCCATGCTTTAGCAGCAAGTGATTTAGGCGTTGTTGTTTTAAATTTTCTTCTCTTCATTACTCTTTTTGGAATTGATTTTATGAGTCCTCTGTTTATTTCTTTTATACCACTGGAACAACTGTATTTGCATGCTGTGCTATCAGATAGAATAATGTATACTTTTTCATTATAAACTACAGAAGAACTAAGGATGCAGAGGACGAAACAGTTGAAGAAAGATAGCGCTTCTAAAATAAAGGCACTGGTTGATGAGGTAAAGTGAGGTGTTTCATTCATTTTTTGCCATATCTTTGGGCTAGGGCATTTATATATGGAGCAATTCTTTGCAAACATATTTTTATTTATTGTCAATGTATCTGATGTTCAAGCTTGAAAATTTTGCTTCTTATTATTGGTTGATTGAATATTTGCCCTCAGGCATCAAAAATCCCTTTGTTTATTGAAGGTCATGTTACTTAATTTTTAACTAACACCTTTGTTTATTGAAGGTCATGTTACTTAATTTTTAACTAACACCCTTTATATTTAGAATTGAATATAGACTAAAGCCATTTGTTCATTGTT
The DNA here is from genome assembly GCA_000441515.1 of Elaeis oleifera. Taxonomy (NCBI): domain Eukaryota; kingdom Viridiplantae; phylum Streptophyta; class Magnoliopsida; order Arecales; family Arecaceae; genus Elaeis; species Elaeis oleifera. The sequence goes on from KE504660.1 coordinate 2,112,795, forward strand.
TTGTCTTGGGAGTATTCTATATTTGGAATTTATTATCGTATGAACCTAAGAGACACATTCTTTATGATTTTTGAGAATCCTTATTTCTTTGTCTGTGACTTCCTTCTTTGAAGATTAACTTTGTTTAATTTAATTAGCTCTGTAGGATTGAATATGGAGTTATATTTTCACATATTTGAAAGAGTCTAGGTCAGTCAGAGGTGCAACCAGCTTGTACTATGAAACAAACTTAAGTGTTGATTCAGTGACTGCAATAGTTCATTTAAAACTCTACTCGTGCTCGAGCTTCCAGCGAGATGGATGACTGAGCAAACTCTACAATCCCTTATCATTTGAGATAAGATGCTGTGTATGTGTTAAGGTTTTTGAATTCCTAATTTAAGGTGGTATGAAATCTAATAGTATCAATGAACTGCTTGTGAAAACTAATTGAGTGACTTTGTATTAAATCTATCACCTGGTCATCTAGGCAGCTGCTCAGGACCATTACCTGAGATTGCCTGAGATATTTGACCATATTTAGTGGATACAATTGAGTTTTGTCTGAGCACATTCAGAACTCGCTCTATTGTTACAGCATGTACATTGCTTCACTAAGTCAGCATCATCGAGAAGTCTAATTATTCAAAGTGTTCATAAAATTGGTAGCACTGAGGAATAGTTCTGTATGCTTATATATGGCATTCCTGTAATATATAAGTTACATGCATTCTCTAGACGTGCATGCATTATTTATTCAAGTTTTAATTCTCATGTTACATTAGAGTATTTGCTATATATCGAGCTATGTTTAGTTGAATATGCAACATATTAAAGAAAATCAATGCCATTAAGTTGCTCAAGTAGGAGAATTAATTACTGTTGGACTGTTGGAAGTGTCAAGATAAATCTAATAGGCCTCATTGCTTGGCGCAATGTTCAAAAGTTAGACTGACAGGCACAATGTTCAAAAGGTCCTAGGGCAACCACTTGATGTGGGGGAAAAACAAATGTTAGGTTTGTCCCTAGTGTGCCCCTCCCAAGAACCCAGATTGCTGGGACTATTATGGGGTAATGTAATTCTTTTCTATAAAAATCGAATGATGTTCTTTATGTCATTTTCAATTTTGCTAATGTTGTTTAATTCCCCTTCTTTTTACTGTTAATTTTCTCTTCATGCATGCATATATATCTGAATTAAATTGAAGTTTTTATATTGAGGATATGAATAAATAAACATGTTTCTGATGGTTAAAATTTGAGCTTGCATATTTTTTTCCTCTAAATATTACTTTAGAAATGTTGAATGAGAGAATGAGATTAGAACCTAAACTCTGACCAAAAGGAGTTTCTGACTGCTATATGTAGGGAAAATATGCGCAGCAGTATGAGAAATCAGAAGAATTCCAGCAGCAATTGAAAATGAAAGTGCGTGAAATTTTAACTCAGCAAGAGTGGCGTCGGAGGAAAATGCAGATGAGGGTCTGCTAGATTCTTATTTCAATGTTCCTTTTCCTCATTTCTGTTAACAATTAACGATAGTTAATGGATTGTTAAACATCTTCAAAATGCAATTTTACATTGAGTAGATATCGGAAGAGGAAGGAAGACTAAAGAAGGAAGAAGAAGAGACCAAGGAGATGTGGAAAAGGAAGCGTGAGCACGAAGAACAGTGGGAAGAAACAAGAGATCAGCGAGTATGCTTGCTTCTTTTTTTTTAACTTTAACAGGATTCTTCTTGTAAACAAGTTCATTAAACTGACTTGCAATCAGTAGAAATCTGGAGCTTGCAAATTTACTATTCTAAATGTAGTCTAAACTTTAATGTTTGTTATAGTCATAGAGCAATTACAACCCAAGGTATTGCTGAGTACCACCACAAGCGAGTTCATGCTAAGCTTTAGGGAACTAGTTTATCTTGTCTTGCTTCCGAGCACATACATAAGTATTCAAATATTCTGTGTGTATCATATGTTACTTTTTTCATTCAGTCTAATTACAAACATATCTTTATAGGAACTGCCTCTATGATCTCTTTTAAAAGTATCTCTGTCTTCGGTCCCATTTTTTGTTTGGCTGCATCTGATACCGTTAGAATCTCAGGTCAAGCTATGGCAGCTGACGGAGTCTCCAGATGCCTTCTTCTTTGATATTTTATTAAATGTTAAAGCTACAGTCTACAAAATTAGAGGCGAACTCTACATCTTACCATGTCTGAGATTTCACTTGTTGACCTTTTAATAAAACTATTCTACATCTTGAACATGTAGAATGTTACTTTTCCTGAACATTTAGCTTTCATGGGTGCTGGAATATGGTTGTTTTATTAAGATTGTGCTTATCGATATGAGAGATGCCTTCAATGGGAAATAACATAAAATATAGAGTTGAATATTCTGTTAAATGCTTATTTACAGCTCTCTTCTTTTAATTTTCAAAGGATGTAGCTTTGGCACTTGGAGGATATATGAAAATTACTTACAGGAAGCAGCATAATATTGGAATCAGTGGGAGTCCCAAGAGCTGATGACATAAAATATATGTAATATGAAGCAACATAATATGATGACAAAAATATATTAACCAAGTTTGCATATTCGATGGATTGCATTATGTTTATTCATTGTCATGTCGCTGTTTTCCATGGATCTTTGATTAAAATTACATTTAAATTTGAATACAACAAACCTAGTAATCATAGCAGATTGTGGAACTTGTGCTTCACCCTGCTGTTTCATCCGCATCCCGTTTACCTGATTTAGTTGTATCTACAGGTTTCCAGCTGGAGAGATTTCATGAAGACTGGAAAGAAGGTAAGAAAGATAATGCATATTAGCTCTGGATAAATTGGAGACTGGCATGGCGGAATACTTTTTCTGAAAAAAAAAAGTTCCATCTTGTTTCCTAGGGTAAAAAAGGAGAGATTCGACCCCCGAAGCTCAAAACAGAAGATCCAAACAAATCTTATGTGCAGAGGCCAGTGAAGAGAGGATGAATTACAATCAACATTGCTGCGCCACTTGACTTAAAATGAGTGAACAAATTTATCAAATATTTTTTGTTAGAGCGATTTTGTGGTTAAAGGCAGGTCATGGAGTTGGGCTTGCTGGAATTACATCCTTTGTATTACTACAGAGTTTGGTAGGATTCTACATTTAGCCTCATTGTACAACGCTAAGAAAATATTTACGTTAGTACATTCGTATTGGATATTTAATAGGAACAAGGTGATGACACATTTTGCTAAAAATGATCCTCCAATCCTGTTTGAATCCCGTATATTCCATGTTTTTCCTGATCATGTGCTTGGGTCAAAACTCTCATTCTCTATTCTAGCGTTGGTTATCCACTGTCTGCTAGCAGTTCAGATTCTCCCTTGATGGCCGTGTTTGGATGGGTCCCAGTCACATGCTGCCCTACCTTATGTGTAGCATGGGCCTTAGCTTATCACAGTTGTCGTGCCAATTACGAACAGCCACGATTGGAGAACCGACCCTCTCCAGTTCAGGTATGAACTCTCCAGATTCATCAAGTTTATCCCAGTTTGTCTGAACTGTGAAGACTGGCGATTCCGAAGTCAGAATAGCATGTTTGTCATCTATTCTCGAATGAAGACGAGACAACCAATGCTATCTCACCTCTTATCTGCTTCAAGGTCTTATCTGTAGCTAATCCTGGCACCAGGGCGGCTGAACTGGAATACTCCAGAGCAAGGCCTTGTCCGGTGTAAAGCGATGATGGTATGACTCGTGTGGGGAATGCTGCTACATTCAGACAGCAGTAAATCATGGTCTAATAAATAAAGAAGTAAACGAACACCCTGCTTGGAGTCCGTTAACTCGTTTCGGCCCTCGGTGGATCCGAATTAGACCTGTGAAAGAGGAGGGGTCCCCTTGATGATTGGGGCCAGTCCTACAGCCGCCCCATCCAAAACGTAGCCATACCCTTCATGGCTGCTGTTCTGGACAAAAGGTGGGGCCTAGTGCAACAAAGTCAGTCTACTAACAATAATGTTAGCTGTGAGAAAAGAATAACGGAAGCACTTTGCTGTCAAGTGGTTGTTTTACGAGGTATTGTATGTGGGAGGTTATGTTCATAGAATATCGTACCGCTCCGTACCGTCCGTATTGTACTGTATCGATCTTATATCGATACGCTGTACCGAAGTGTACCGATATTACCGTACCGTACCGAACTGCGTACCGACATTAAACAAATTTATCGGTACGGGTCCGATACCGATACGGCAAATTTTGATTATGTCAGTATTTTTTTTAAAAAAAACCAAATTATTATAAAGTACAAAGTATGGTCTCTCGGTTCGGTTGTTTGATGGAAGGAATACATCATGTCCAAGGTTTTGCATCAGAAAACTGTTTCTGATGAGAAATTGGTCCTTAGTTTTAAGAACACTGTTTCTGAGAGAGAATCGAGTAGCTAGCTGGCCGGACTTCGATTATGGTATTGGAATATTGGGATAGCGAACGTCTCTTTCTATCAACATAAAATAATCTGGAAGGAGGCTGGTGTTAATAATATTTTATTTAGGCTTAATCTCTGTGCCGTGCATGTCTGGCTATCATTTTCCTCCCTCGAGATAGGCGAGACAAATATTAAAAACGGAGATACGAAGCAAATGGCCTTCTAATCATTGGACTTGACACGGAGAAGACAAACTTCATCTCGGCTGTCGGCACACCATTAGCACGTGTACACCATGACACTCGGCACCTAGAAACTTTGCCGAGATTCCAATCAAATAGTAGTGCTCACTAAAATTGCATGTTAGGAGAGCTAATGGCAGATGAGTGATAAGATAGAATATCACCTTTAAATTTGAATAAAATTCTTAATTATTTTATTACATCGAACTTAATTCCTATCTGAATTAATTTTCATTAAACTTAATTTAGTGAGTACTGAGCTCAATTAGTTGGAACTTCTACATTGAGAGCTCGCCCTCGGAAGAGTCCAAAGTGCAAATTGCAGCCACTTCTGTCTTGATTCAAAATTTTGAGATTTAGAATGTAAAGAATATCTTGGGAGACGTCCATTCTTTGAAAAGAGAAGTACAGCATATTCGTAGCATAAGGTGCTAAAACAACTGTTGGACAGGTACAGCATGTTACAATTTTTTTTTGCGTTTCCGAGCATCAAAAGAGTGGAAACAACTGTTGGTCATGTACAATATTCGTAGTATAAGGTGCTGAAAGGTACATTATCAACTTGTTCAAGAGAAAAGGTACTACATCAAAATTAGACTGTTGTGGCTCCAACAAGCTAGCTTCAGCTTTACATATCCAAGCCAAAAAAAATTTGAGTCAACTTAACTTTAGCATGGAAAGGATTGGAGGTGGCCTGATCCTGCCTCGATTCGGATGACGAAGCTTTCTTAATGGGACAGAAGTAAAGTTGATAAATAGGCATGGTAAAAGAATTGCAGGGGTCAGGTTTGGTTTGGGCGGACTTTATATTCTACCGGACTTGTAGCCTCAATAAATAATTGAGCTAACCTAGTAGGTTACTAGCGACTTTGATTAATAACCTGCTGGTTGACTCTGCTTACCAACAAGACCTCCTTGCCACTAACTCCTCAAGCTTTGATCACCACCCAAGACGCTATCCACTTATTCCCCCTTCAAAACAGGAACGAAAGTTAATAATAATCATCATTTATGAGATTATCAGCACATTCTTTGAAAAAACCTGATAGATTTCAGTTCATACCTGTCTATACTTCAAAGAAAAATGCTCATGTGCTTTCTTAATTTTGGTCAAAGTAGGATTTGCTGGTTGATCTAATTGCAACGTCAAAGCCCCACATATATCGGTTTATTCTTTATCATCACATGCATTCTGAAATTTCAATTTGCGGCTTGTACCAATCAATCTTTGCTTAGCTAGTTGACATCTTTGAATTCCTTTCCACCATATAGAGCTCTGGGGTTTGAATTCCGATGATAAAATGTCTGCCATAATTTTCAAACAAAAGCTTAAGACACTAATGTCTCTGGATAATTTTGTGTCTGTTTAATCAGAAACATAAGCTCTTCACTTCAAATTACATAGGGTCCAGCAACCCGCATGATAGGCATAGTAACACTATGAAAAATGACATCTCAATATGTCTCTCGGAGGCAATCATAAAAATATGGGTGATGTTTCATTAATCACGGCTAGGAACAAAAAATTACATGAGGAATAATGGCATTTCTATGAACAGAGAGTTTTCAAAATTTTTTGGTAGAGTTTTTATTATTTTAGTGCTTTCACCAAGCCAATGTATCAAAGTGCTCTGTGTCACACCGCATGCACGGAGTGACAACTCGGAGCAAGCGAAGCACCCAAAAGTTACTACGAAGGACGCAACACATAGCCCGTGACCGCGACCACACGCAAACATGGATTGTACGGATTGGAGACCTTTTGCCTCACCATTCTTTTATAACTTAGTAGCTGCCGTTCCGGTCTGCTTCGAGTCAGATTCATGGTTCCAAGCCACAATCATCATAAATACGGGCAATTATTATAAGGTGACGAAGACAAACAAGAGAAAAGGGAACTGAGTAAGTGAACCTCTGTTGTATCCCATCAACCTATAGTTTACATCATGGCCATGGGCTTGATTTCGCGCTTGCCATGACCTGGTTTTGGACCATGCACAACTGAGAGATCCGAGGACCAGGTTGGTCCCTTTTGGCACAAGTTCTTCTTGTCTATTGGTTGAGACCTATAAGGATGGGCCAAGATACCCATGGTTGAGACCTATAAGGATGGGCCAAGTTCTTCTTGTCTATTGGTGCTCCCTGGCCCTCACTCATCTTTAACAAAGCACTCCATACTTGTCATGTCTATTTGACAAACTAGGGGAAGGAGCAAGGATGGTGCCAAATATCCGCCAATAAGCTTCGAAGAATTAATTATATATTAGTAATAGCGAAGTTAACTTTGCCATGAGATGACGGGTAGGTTGGGAGGGAACAAAAGGCATTAGGTTCGCCTTCTTTTGCCTTGGTGCATCCTCTTCTTTTTAGCTTTGCCTTTGCCTTGTCTGGTCGTATTGTTGTGACATGCTAAGGCTAATGGATGTTGCACTGATGACATGCTCTTTGGATTCCCACTTCCTCTTCTACTTAACCCACCCTACTATTAGTAGTAGGTCAACATCTTGTGCCCCTCCCTAAGTATGCCAAAGAAGCAATACCTTCCATTTTACGCCATCTTCCTATTTACCCGCCTTTCTCTTTCACCTTTTTCGATATTCTCCTTTTTTTTTGGGTAGATTTTCCATATTCTCTTGACCTAATGATATTGTATGGCTATTGTTTTCACTTTTCCTTTAGCAGTCAAGATGGTCCATTGTATGTACCCAAAAAAAAAAGTGGTCCATTTGAACTACTGCATTGACAATCGTAAATATGTAAGCAAGGGTCACTCCATCATTTGGAGGGGAAGAATGTATGGCCTCCAATTAAATTTCAAACAGTGGTTAAATTTCAAAGGAGGAGCACTCAAAAAAAAAAGGGAGGGCCTAAGAAAGGCCTATAGAGATAGCATTCACGGCTCACAGTTCAAGCCCTCAAAAGTTATCAAGGGGAGAAAAATAATACAATAAGAGAGTCTAATTTAAATAATGTCCAATACAAATAAAGTAACAATTACCTAACAAATTCGCATCAAAAAAATAATAATCTAACCAACGGTTTAAGTGAACCTCTATATTGAAATATCTACACCAAACAATACAGAGATGCGGGGGCACACAACACCATTACGTAACATCACTGGTGACCAACACTTAACTCTGATTGTTTTATCCGTTAAAAGTCTTTATTTTTAATCATAGTGGATGTTCCTGGAGAGAGATGCGACATCTTCTTGCCGTACACCAAGCCTCGCCTGCACCACACGCTAATTCCATCTATCCCTTCAGAGCTGAGACATCTTGCATTGCAATCATTGTTGCTACTTTGCTACCTTTCAAGGTGAACCAAAAAAAAAAACTATATATATCTAAAGTGCAGATCTTCTGTGGTGCACCATGATGCATCTTGCTAACCATCCATCCTAATCCAGAGATGCAACATTTACCATGCATCAGACCTCATCTGTACCACAAGTTAATTCCATCTATCTCTTGAGACATCTCCTTGCATTGCAATCACTGTTGCTACTTTGCTACCTTTTGAGATGATCAAAAAAAAAAGATGTGGGGGGGTGTGGAAGACGTGTGTGTGTCCAACCCATCGGATTACCTCTCGGAGATGATCGAGGATGGAAAACCAGGACCGACGTGGAAGGCTATTGGTCAGAAACGTCAACTTCCTGGATGGAAGCTTATTATATTAGCCTACAATTGTAGCAGTGACAGGGTCAATGAACCACGCCAGCCTCCCCAAATATCATCCTTTTCTTCTCTATCTACATTCTTCCCAGTGAAACATTTTCTGCCCATGGGGGGACGAGTGATGGTACCGGCAGACACAAATCTTTGGAAATTTCTGCCGTTATCTCCACTCTTTCAACGGAAAATCTGACCGTGCAATCAGACAGCCCACCTGAAATAAGGTTAACTTGCTTTTGGTCGCCTGCCGGAACCAAGGGTCCCACACCATACTACGCCATATATTTTATCGCCCTGTGACATTGAAAAGTTAAGCATTATCGTCACCGTTTACAAAAACTAATTATTGTTTCCCATCAGCTTGTTTATCAGACTTACACCGTTATTCGTGACGTCTTTATATATAAAATTTTAGTTTTTAAATATTCTGAGCATGTTTCAAATGATACTGTCGGCTTCAACAAATATATATATATATATATATATATATAAAAAGATTAATTGCTGTTGTGACATTGAGGGAGGATTTCAAAAAAATATATTTTTTAAATTATAAAATAATCATTCAATTTTAGCTCAATTTCAATTACATCTTTATATTTTAAAAGATATCAAACTAATTCTTCTGATTTTTGATATGTTTCGGATGTAGTCTAACCATTTATTTTACAAATAAACGGTGTTAGATTTCTTTCTCAATAGATAAAAATGCCCCTTGTTCATAGGTGGATTTAGAGGAGCAAAAAGATGAGAAGAAAAATGGATGAGAAAGAAGAAGAGGAGGGAAGAATGGTCGCTGGTAAAGAATAGGTTAGAGGAGGAGAAGGAGGACAAGAAGGAGAAGAGTGTGAAGAGAAAGAAGAGGGAAGAATGAATATTGGCGAGAAAGGATGGAGGTGGAAGGGCCACCGTGAAGAATGACTTGTGGATGGTTTGGAGGAAAAAGAAGATGAGGAGGTGAAACAGATGAGAAAAAAGGAAGAAGATGGAGAAAGCCTCCATGGAGGAGGAAAAATAAGTGAAAAAGAAGGGAGAGACAAAGATTTTTACCGATAAGAAGGGATGGATGTAGAGGGGACCATCTAAAAAGATACGTCTCATGGATTGGTTTGGAGGAGAAAGAGGATGAGGAGGAGAAAGAGAATGAGGAAGAGAAGAAGGAGAGAGGGCCGCTGGTAAAGAAAAGGGTGGAAGATGAGGAGAAGAGAATAGGGAGGACGAAGATGAGAAAGATGAGAAAGGACAAAGATGGAGAATGTCATCGTGGAGGGGGATGGTTTATGGATAGCTTAGAGGAGGAGGATGAGAAGAAGAAGAAGATGGAAGGAAGGGAGGAGATGGTGGAATGGGTGGAGAAAGGAGAGGAGGATCAAGGAGGAGAGAGAAAGGGAGGAGGAGAAAGAGAAGGAGAAATGTATGAGAAGGAAGAGGAGGAGAAAAGAGAAGAGAAAGGAGGAGGAAGAAAGAGAGACACAGTGATGGAGGAGGAGAGGATCAATCAGAGAGAAAGAAAAAGGTAGGAGAGAGGAGATGAAGATATAGATATTTTATTATTTAAAAATTTATTAATGGAGATAGATGGTGGGACCATATTAGAACATATCGATAACTAGAAGGATCAGTGAAACACTTTTAAAGTACAAGGACAGTAAGTGAAATTCAGCTAAAATTGAGAAATATTCTTATAATTTTTCTTTTTTTTATGGGATAGAGCACTCATACAATTCTAGTGTAAATACAACAAAATAGATCAAAAAAAGAATATCACGAAATGATAAAGACAGATCCATTGTATCAGTCCAAATGATCCTTTCAGTGTACTTCACTATATAGAAGGTCATTCAATCTGGGGCACTGTTAGTCTTCCGATAAATATCTAATATCAATCAAAAACAATCCCTTGTCCATCACCATATGTCATGAAAGAGTGGGTGCACCATCACCTTCTTCGATTGCTTCCATAACCAACCCATCATAGTGGCCGAGTCTCCCTTGATTACAAGTCTCTCCACTCCCAGTCTCAACTTGGCGAAGATAGTGCCTGCCCAGGTCATCTGCAGCTCTATTCCTAGAGCAATGCTATCAAGAAGGTGTCTCCCACCTACCACCATAAATCTAGAATCATGATCATGAATCACGAATCCCGCTTCTCTCCTGCCTTCTTGTTGTCATCAAAATATTATCAACAAAAGTTGCTCACAATATTAACCAATTTGGTAGCATCCAAAAGATTTGAGCCAAAAAGGACACATAATTAGAGGCAACATTTATAATGAATATGTGTGATATTGTATGAATTTTTTTTATACACTCTTATAAGAAAAAATTGTAAAGACATCCTTCCAAGTTTCGGTTGTATATATTCAGACCCCAAAGTTTAAACAATATTAATTTAACCCTAAACTTTAAAATCACTGCAATATGGCCCAACTGTCTGTCTTTATTAAAGAATATTATTATATGAGAGTTATCTGATAGCTTAATTTTCATAAATTTATAACTGCCATTCCCACTAACTTAGCAAGAGACTCTTGTGTTTGGTCAGAATTGAAAGAAAAGAAGAAATTAGCACTTTAAGATCTATGCAGGCAAATAAATGACAAAAGATAAAATATTTAAGATCAGTACAAGTATATGAATGACAATAAATGGAGTACTTTGAGATATACGTAAAGAGATAAATGACAAAAGAAGGAGTGCTCTAAGATCTATGTAAATAGATGGATGGTAAAGGATGAAGTGCTTTGAAATCTGTGCAAATAGATGAATAGAAGATGGATCATTTTGAGATTTGAGCAAGTAGATAGATAACAAG
>KE504660.1:2125357-2141988 GCA_000441515.1 Elaeis oleifera
ATATATATATATATTCGGATATAGGTTCGGGTATTACCCATACCCATAGGTTTGGGTCGGGTTCGAGTTCGGATTCGGATAGAAATAGTATTACCCATACCCTACCCATACCCGTACTATAGTTTTCGGATTTTATCCAAACCCGGTCAAACCCTATTTTTCGGATTTGACCGGGTTCGGGTAGAGTGTATACCCATCGGGTCGGATCAATTTTGCCATTCCTAGTTTAATTGGCTCACCAACTATATATCATACATGAGAAATCTGCCTAATATACTTAAATTTGAAAATTTTAATTATGTTTGGAAATTTTAATTATGTTAGATAAAATTGCCACATGTGAAAAAATGGATATCACCTTTGGGACAACACACTGAGCATCATGTTGTATTGTGGTTGCTGTAACATTAAAATCTTGCAAAAAGAGACGATTGATATTTATGTTCATGTAGCATCTGGATGGAAATTTATAGATGCAAGAATTTGAAGTTTCTAAGCATTTCTAGTTCTAGGTAAAAGGTTTTGCAGTTAATATCGTCCATAATTTACATTGATTAGCTATTGCATGATGATGTCAACTTGGTTAATTCAATCACCAAAAACTTTCAACACAACTAAAACTTGTTCTTAACTATTCTAACGCCACTGGGCTGGCCTAGGCTAAGACGATCAGAATCATTTGGACTACAAAGGCATCCCACTTCTCAACCATATCAAGCTAATTTCACTTGATTTAAACAACCAAATGTGACCATACTTTACACATACACTAAAACTTTCATTGAAAGCTACTTCTATGATTACATTTGATTAAACTTTTAGCCATGCCGAAGCATGATTACGTCTTCATTAGAGTCTGAATGCATCTAGATCAAAGGGAAAAAAAAGAAAAAAGAAAAAAGGCAAGTCTCCATAATTATTGGAGACTGGGATTGCTGATGCATTACATGTATTTAGGTGCTTAATAAATCGCTTGCTTTGCACGGGCATAAAGTTTTGACCACATGTATTATATGCCGGTTGGACAAAATTAGGGTGGATCATAACTCCCGCTTATTCTAAATTTTGGATCGAGTAATCAATCTGACCGGAGCCAATATTTCCCCTAAAATGTTGATGTAATCCGGCTTAGATTTTATGCCGGCCGACCGGACCCGGCCCATTTGGCCTCCTTAATTTTATTAAGTTTTTGCACTGTCGGGGCAGGCTGTCCCACCTCGGATTGATGCCTTGACCTACCCTCATCAAATTAATACTAAAATCTGTCGCACTAAATCTGTTTAATATATTATCTCCCAATTCATGTCGGCCACATTATTCTTCCATTAGCACACTTACGAGGAAAGACATCACCTGCTAAAAGTCCAAAGCAGAGCTAGCTCACCAGCTTTTACGTGGCATTTCAGCTGGTATAATATATCATACGAGTAAGCAGGTGTAACCTCTTCTGAAATGTTTCCAAGGGAGAGAAGATAAATGAACAATTAACAGCTAATTGATCAATTAGCAACGAGACACATCATCTGAAATGGTCTATTAATTAATTACGTAATCACGAAATGGGAAAAGGACAAATGGTAATTAAAAGCAGCATGCTAATTGTAATGGGTCATAGAAAGCCCTCACTCTGCAGAGAGTGAGAGTTCGGATACACGGTTATTCTGGGCGGCACCAATCACTGCGACCATCCTAATAACAATTTTTAATTAGTTGATAATATGATAATTAGGAAGGGTTGGCCGGCAATTAATAGGATGGATGGATGGATGGGTGCAAGGCGGCAACTCAGGAGGAGGTGGCAATGCAACAGGGCTCCAAGATGAAGAGCGGCCTCCGCAGCTGGCTGCACCTCCTCATGTGGTGCAGCAGCTCCTCCCGGTTCCGCCGCTTTGACGTGAACAGCAGCTTGTGGTCGTCCGGCGACGCGTACTGCCCGCCGCCCACCTGCGGGTCCCTCCCATGGAACGAGGAGTAGGAGCTGCAGTAGTAGCCCTCCGATGAGGTGCTGAAGGTCGAGGCGGCCGCCGCCGCCGCCGCCGCCGTGGTCGTCGTAGGCGTCGCCGTCGGGCTGGTGTCGGTGTTGTGGTGCCGGGGTTGTGGTGTTCTTGCTGGATTTGTTGTTTGTCGGGTGCTGTTGGCTTGCATTCTGCCATCTTCTCGGCCCACCGGGTCTCACCGGCGCCGACGAATTTGTTGATCACGAAGGATGACGACCGCTGCATCTTCATCGCCCCGCTCTGTTGCTGGGGTTGTGTGCTGACCTTCACCTCTACAACTGTCCCTCTATCCACCACTTCCACTTCCTCCTCTACCTCCTCCTCTTCATCACAATTCTTCTCTTCTTCCAATTCTCCCTCGTCTTCCTGTGCCATTGCTATTGCTTCCTCCTCCTCCTCTGCTTCTTCTTCCTCCTTTGCCTTACTTTCCATAACATCTTCTTTTCTTGTGTTGCCTCTGGGGTGTCGATCTCGATGTCATCAGGGTCATTGTAGGTGGCATCGATGAAGGAAAGGAGTAGGCGGCCGTCCTGGCGCTGAGCATGGAGGTAATTCTGGGAGGGACGGGCACGGCCTCGACGACGAGCCGGCCGTTGCAGCGATGCGGCCTCATGTGGATGCAGGGCCCGTCGCGCCGGGAGATGGAAGGGAGTGGAGGTGGGAATGATCGGGGCGGCGACCTCCTGCTAATAGAGCAGTGGTAATTCACCGAAACCAGCTCCTTCCTGCCACTCTGCAGTCGCCGCTCTTCTACCGCCTTCGCCACTCTGAAGCGTGGTCTTTCTTCTTCGTCAACTAGTGGCCGTGTCTCATGGATTGGAGGAGCTAATTCGTTGTGCTCTTCCTCTTCCGCTTCCATCTTGGAAGAGAAGCAGTCGGGGTCGTCGAGCAACGAGGAGAAATCGGCGGACCCCGTCTCGGACCCGAGGCTCTCGGTGCAGATTTCGAGGCTCTTTTGGCTCATCAGGCTCGACGAGCGCCGCACCAGAGGATGGACATAAGGGACCAGGGGATCGGCGGTGGCGGTCTCCCTGGCCTTCTGGGATTGGATCGAGCTCCATATGTCGAATTGCCCCGGCCGGTCGTCGTCCTTCTCGACCTCCACCGGGGTTCGGTAGGCTTGTATTGCTCGGCCGGCGGCTGCCAATTTGTAGGCGAGATTGGCAGGGGCTCTCTTGCTATGTTTGGCGCGAGAATGGATTCGAAGGGTGAGAAGGAGCTTCTGCACACAGCCACCGACATCTTTGGGCCGAGAGAGACACCCGCAAAGTTAGGAACTGGAAAGGTGTTATGGATCACTGGAAGAAAGAATTAAAAGGAAGATGTCAAGCCAAGAGATTTCATCGCAGTCTTTAAGTCAAAAAGATAGGTGAGGAGAGTCTCAAGGCTAATAATTTAGTAGTAGGAGAGGGAGAGGTTAGGTAGTCTATGGTACCACTCATAAGAAGGATAGGCCAGTGGGTGGATGTAAAATAGCGATAAGATTTTAATTACCTCAAACAAGGATAGCATCCACAGTCCCACAAGCACTTTGGTTGGTTGGTAGCTGATGGAAGGAGAGAGAGATGAAGGTTCCGAGACAGAGGGAGGGAGAGAGACCAACAACGGTTCCTCCCTCCACTCGCTCGCTCTCGTTCTCCTTGAGGTCTGGCTTCGGGTTCCTGGAAGAGGCCGGCCGATAAGAATGGCGGAGGGCGCGGTGGTATTTGTAGGTGTGGAAAAGGCCTTCCCCCTCTCACTCCCTCGGGGAACCTTTTTGCCCTCCCGGGCCCTCCACCACCACCACTCCACAATCCCACCACCTTTTACTTTCCAGCTTCATATTGTCGATTTAATCCTACTCTCAAACGCGCGCACTCACACTCTCACGCTCTCGCCATCACTCACACAGCTCTATTTATACCCTTTGCTTGATTATTCCCTAGTTGTCATTGCTTTTCTCGTAGGTAGCTTTGCTTTGCTTAATTCCAGTAGTTTTTTTTTTCTCTTTTTCAGCACTGAATTGGTCACACTAGCCTCCTTTCCCACCCACATCGCGGTACCGGTTCCCGATACATATTCTTCGCCCTCTTTCTCGAATTCCTGGGCTATTGATACCGACTTCTGACGCCAGCCACCCAAATATCCTGTGTCCGGATTCGCACCCTCCTCTTATTTTCTCTCCTCTCATTTAAATTAATTGGCCAGTTCTCGTTTATCTAGTCCAGCTTCTAAAGGCAACCGGGAGAAAGGGAGAGCCAGCGATTCCGCTCTTTTATCTTTCTGTGCTATTTCCATCCCAATTATGAATCATATACATGCATCACTACTTTTCTCCCCTACAACTAGCCCTTGGCTTCCCCCGCTTCGTGTGTGCCAGCCCACACGCACCACACTGGAGAACAATATATCTTCTTTTGGAAGTTAGAAAAGAAGCAAACGCGGTGAAGAATACCGGTAGGAATCAACGCGAGAGCTTTGTGATTAGGGTGTTGGTGTGTGTGATGTTAGCTGTTGGAGAACTGGTCGGGAGTGCTCTCCGGCATTCTCAGCGAGCCAGGACGATCCACGTGTCGGGAGACGGACAAACGCGTCCCGGTCGCGCCTTTATGACGACACCGCGGAATCTCCGCCCAAGTGGACAAATCCCCACCCTACGATCCACAAGTAGCATCCCATCCACCGCTGCCTTTACCCTTTGCCCACCAGTGGCACCGGAGAGAAGAGGATCCGCTTCTCAGTTCGCCTTGTGGATGGATAGAGCCCGGCATCTCAACATGGTGATAGCCACGCCACATCCTATTATTGTTGTGGTCTCTCTCGATCTCTTTGATGACGCGGCCCAGCCCTCGTCCAATCACCTTCTAACCTCAAAACAGGTCGATAGGAATTAGAAATTAGGCATGCAAAAAAGCCTGGGTCGCTGTTCGCCCCTTTTAGCCAGGCGTGTGGTGGTGGGTCTTTCCCAATGTTTTCTTTTCTTTTCTTTTTTTTCATCTTTTTTTGTTTTGGATCCACGGATCTTTCACCATATTAGCTAAGCTTTCGAAAGGCTGACACACGTTGCCGGGAGATTGGGCCATGAAATCTCGGCTTCGGATTTGGGCGGGCCCAGCGGGGAGGCGGTGAAAAGTAGCGAGCCCAAAGCCCGCGGGCACGGCTGTCCACCCCCCATTGGCCCGGCGGCGCTATCTGGGCGAAGATTGCGCGTCACATCGCCTGGGTCTCTGTTTGTTTGCCCCAGTTCTTATCTTAACGCCTAAGCAGGAGGGAATGGATGTACGTCACACGGTGCATGAGGAAAGGAATTGGTGAGAAGGAAAAATACACGTACTACACGTGCGAGTGGGGGAGAGGGTACTATGGACCATTTCAAAGGAAGGGGTGTATTTGTGCGTGCGTGCGTGCGTGTGGGCCGGTGGTCCTTTGGGTGATGTTCGTTGGTCCAAAGGTATTTGAGATTATTTGTTTTTTCGGTTTCAAGTATTTGAGGTTATTGTCGATCATAATTTCAGAATTGGACAAGCAGCACTGATCCGTAGCACCGTCCAGGAATGAGTCCTAAAATCTGGCTGTCATGGGTCCGCAATGATCCACCGTACTTGGCAGCCAGAGAGACCTCATGGGCTGCCCTGGATTTGCTGTTCGCTGTAGCCAATCAGCTTTTGATATCGTGACTGCTTGATGCTTGGTAATTCTAGGAGCGTACAGCCTCCCATCTGCTACTTATTGATAAACTGCGATGAATTTGGTTTGATTTGTAACACTCCATCCTATTCCACTCGGCAACTAAAGATTTTAGGTTTGGATTTTTTCGATGTTGCATTTCTAAAAATCTCTATCTTGGTACTTGTAGCATGGATAAATTTAATAGCTTATTAAGTTTAATATTTTCATAGTTGTTCCTGTGGATTAATATCAACTCACGATTACACATTAAGACTTGCTTGTTTGTTACCTAATAAAAAGTTCTATCTACATGCAGTTGGGTTTATGCGTAATATATAGCATCATCAACTTAGAAGTGGATGATTTTGCAACCTAATTAGCATCGGCCATGTCGACGACTATGTTATAGAAGAATGTAATTTAGCTAGAAAAATAAGTAGCTAATTACAAATTTTGTCATAGTGACAAGTATAATAGAAATTTAATTAGCTTTTATAATTAAAGCATTGATAACGAAAATAACTAATGATAATCGTGGAGGTAATGTCATTTGGCTAACGTATCAACCTTGCACCGAAACTATGGTAATGGATGTCGGAGCATTGCAACAGCTTCCGTTCAGAACTGCAGAGGCTTATCTCAGTCATTCCATCTCTGGTCCAGTGTTGTAGACGGCAGGATCTTGCACCTCGGGATTTGTACAAATTAGGACTGTACGACTCTTGAGCTAAGGCACATGGGATTCATGGAAATTTTGTACATTGGTGTACGTGGTAGATCATGTATACAAGATCTTTAATCATGGGTGGCTGATGTACAGATGATGCATGACTAAGCATTGATACAATAACCAATGAGAACATTATTCTTGATACCAATTATTGTGATTAGACATTTTTTACAGGGTTGGCCTGATATGCTATGAAGTCAAAAATCAGCATCATTACCATTTTTTTTTCATGAATTTGTTCGTGTCCGGATTGGAGACTTTGGAAGAACTCCATCAATGCATTGACAAAAGTCAATTAGTACAAGAAAAATCAAAACCAAACTAAAACATGCAGAGAAAAAATATGAAACAAATACCATGTGGAATCAGCAGAGACAAAGATCCCTAGCGCGTCAGTACTAGCGCAATGCCATTCTTATATTCACCAACACAACACAACTGACCTCCCACAGCTACAGTAGGCGAGGCTTGGGCAAGAAATTTTTTGCCGGATCGAGCTATGAGCCGACAGCATGGACTCCCAACATAACCAACTTACCATAACTTGGGCAACATTATATATTTATATCTTTTCCTATTTACCCACTATGTTAAAAGGAAAAAGGTCTAATCTTGGGTTGAGATAGTGCTTGATCCATCATGGTTTCTCCTCGGCCAGTTGCTTGGTTTGTACTACTCGGGTCAAATCAAGCTCATAACACAACAGGATCTAGGGCTGTGCAGGAGCACCAATGGCCCACTGGCTTGCCAGACTTCAGGGATCACTTACATAAGAGAAACAAATCAACTCTACCACGTTTTCCACCGGATCCTGCTCTTGATTTGGACAAAACCATATTCATGAACCAAGATTAGGTTGCACGTCAATTTCCATGGCATGTTTTTATGATCACCAGACAGTATCAATTAGTACAGATTTTGTATGCCATCTCCAGTTTGCAATCGATTTCACTTGTCGTGCATGAACATGGTCACAGCTGAATGGCATGCTAGAGAAATGGGAATCCCTCAGACGCTGAGATTTGAAGATTTCTCATGCAGAATCCCCAAAAACAAAATGTTCACTGTTTGGTGCTTTTCATAGAAGGTATGTCATTTCTTCTCTTCCTGTAAAAGAAGATCAGCTAGGAATGACAAATGCATGGCTGAGTTGGACACGTACAAGCACATTAGGTCACTATACAAATGCTTAAGGCTCAGTCCAAACCTACTGTAATATGTTAGGTTGGTGCTTGTGGGTCTGACCCTCTTGACAAGATATGACCCACATGTCCCCTTTTCTTCTTTGAAGGACACTAAATTTTTGTGGTCTTGAGATTTGTCTTTTGCGTTGATACCAAATTTTTTTCTTGAAAAGAAATTGCATCCACTCCTTTATGGCACATGTCCCGGCGTCACCTTTATCCTGGGGGCAATGCTATACACGAACAGAAGATAGCATCATGTGGGTAAAATTGACGGCAGCTCCAGTGCTCGTGCAGAAATTCCTATTTGAATAGTTAAAATGACAGCCACTTTTCATGAATAATCCAAGATCCAAAACCATGATATAAATTAAGTTGAAATTTAAGTCATCATGAGGAGATCTCTGCAAATATAAATTCCACTGTGTATAAGAAATCTGATGTTCTTCTTAAGGAACATCTCTCCACAGTAGATGAGTCACTGTATACACAAAAAGTTCCTTTCCTGCTCAAGATATATCTAATGAAGACATCATCTCATTTTCCTTTCTGGATGACTTTCAAGAACCACGAGGTTTGGGCAGAATATGGATTGTTGCAGTCATGGGTCAAGAGATCGAATAGCTCAAATGATTAGTTATGTCTTCGTATATCTCACGTATCAAGAGAAAATATGTGTGAGCAAGAGATGTTTCCACATACAGCATCAATATTACGGTCATGGATCAGGAGATCGGATAGTTCGGATGATTAGTTTATACCTTCACGTTCGTATATGTAAGATATTGTCCGCTTTGATCTCTAGTGCTGTTGTACAGGATCTCATAATTTATTTTTTAAAATATACTTTACGTAGAAGAGAAGATTTTAATCCATATAAATTATACTCTCTCTTAACTCATAATCATTATAGGTCTAAAAGATTCTCTCTGCATCATTACATAAATTTTTTTCTATTGACTTTGTACACCTAAATTTATCCGTACTATTATGCGATAGTAGCAGAGTGAATTTAAAGTTGGTGAATTTAAAGTTACTTTCCATCCACTCAAGCATCAATTTTTATATTAATTTTTGAGCAAATAAATTTTATATTTATTTTTTTTTAAGATTAAAAATGGGACCACTACCTATGAGAATCACCTGGGATAAATATATAGGACACAGCGATACCAAGATTCGAAGCATAAACTTGTACTTGTGGCGCAACCAATGGATTGTAGCCAGGTTGCTAATTAACGCAATATCTTAATTTCTACGTCGGGTGCACAAGTTATCATGTCTGATTTACTATCCAAAATTATCCTATTAGCCTGTTTCAATATAATAATGAGACTATCTGCTCATCATTTTGATTCCATTAAACAATTAATTGTCCCATCGCCCAAAAGGTCGTTCAATAATTATACCGCCTCCTTTTCTAACAATTATAGGTAATAAAAATTTTTCTGTATCTATCATATCATGTCGTTTTCTAATGATTACTTTCATGTGAAGCAATTCATATTTAGGTCATTAAGATTTCGTGCGCTTTGCTTTTAGTCGTAACAATTAGTATATTCAAAAGGCAATTCTTGCTCATAATGCTCAAGATTCGGAATCTTTATTCTACTTGGTATAAATTATCATGCACCAAACTCAACGATCTCAGTAATCTTCAACTTAATTAGATGACTGGAGACATCATTATTAGTTTTCTGTCAATCACACCTACTTACAGCCTCAAATCACAAAAAGTCAATATTTTACGCGCTTTGGTAGATTACTCTGCAGCTAGGCGGCTAAGTACCAACCATGTCGCACCTTTTCTCTTTCTACCCACCTTTTATAATCTTACCATATTCTAAATCACCGATGACGCATGCAACAGATATATGGCCTTTTCCTCTATCTTGATCGCGGCAACTTATGCACTAAGTAAATTATTTATTTAATATGTAAAAAATGTGCTTACTTATCCATATACATACTTTTTAATCAAATTATAAGCTGCAATTGCTACAGTAACACTATGCTGAATGCTATTTCTGCATCATGTAAACCATCCATACCTTTATGCCACTTATAAGATGTATGATATAAATGCCTTTACCTAATCTTTCTCATTTTTTTGCTAAATTTGATTGGTCAAAAGCAAGATCCACTAAAGGGTTAAATATTTAATGTTGAATCTCTTTTAGCTCCTCACTCTATTTTTACTGCGGTTATCTGTTAGAAAGAAAGCAACAGGAGAGTGAATAGTAGTTGAGAAACTATTTCTTTGTTGCGTGATGCAAGCTCAGCCAACTCACAGATCACTTTCAGTGACTGATGAGGTGTCGACCAAATCGTCAATGAATATGCGACGCATGTCTACTTCCCTTTAACCGAACTATTGTGGAAACCATGCTACATTGTGTATGCATAGAGCTGTCTCTACTTGATCTTATTTATCCTTATGTTTAACTTTACCACATAAATTAACGCACGATATTTGGATATGTACATCATGACTACCTTTCTCAGTCTCAATCATCCACATGTTCGATCTGACTAGACAAACAACAACATGCATGAGGGTACCACTATTATGAGATTGATGACGCAAGCCCAACCAATAGCAAAATCCGGTCAAAACAAAGGTTTTGGTGAGGTCACCAGCACCAGCACCAGCACCACCACCCAACCCACCTACTGTGGACCATGGGAACCCAATTAACAATTGCACTACATCCAAACCTCTCTCTCCCAATAGGCTCATGCTGTGCAACTTGCGTCCCTCCAAATGCGAGTATTTGACCCACAGTACGCCACCCTTCCGGCACGCAATCCAGCAGCAGATCCACAGCCCAACACGACAAGGACTCGAGATCGAGGGGAGATCTCTTCCTGCCCCTTTTGCCCGGCACCAATCTAAGCAGAGAAAGGGAGCTTTTTGAAGTGGTGAAAGAAAGAAAGAAAGGCTTTGCCCTGCTCGGAAGTAATAATTGTGTTTGCCGGTGGCTCATCGCATGATGGGCAAGTCGATCGGTTGGATGTTGTCGGGCACTGGCTTGGAAATGACGGTGGTACGGTTGCAAACTAAGGAGAAGATCTTCGAAATCGTTTCATCCGTTGCGATCGAGTGCTGTTTGGCCGGGTCAAGTTTTGAGGTCAAGTTTGTTTATAGTCAAGTTGGGAAAGCTTGTTCTAAACTTTTTTTTTCCTCCTTTGCCATCCTCCTGGCTGGGAATGGGATTGTTACAGTGCTTGGGCCCGGGAGAGATGCATGGTTGATGGAAATATTTGCTACGGTATGGTGCATGCTTGCTGGAGCATGGCACGTGCAATTCACGTGATTGAAGAGGATGTTGAATTGTGGGAGAAATGCGGACATCTGATACACCTCACTGACAGTCAAGAGTTTGCATGCATAATAGAACGCATGCCAGCATTTTCCAGTGGCTCGTTCTCAAGCACCATTTGGATCGGATATGGATTTTTTTTGATAAGAAAAGTTATACCAACAGTATTGATTTACGACAGCATAAATTAGTGTGGACATTATTGCAGCCTTTCTCTGATTTCGGTAGTCGGTTTGGAGCCGACTAGCTGCTGCACTTGGATACGGACCAGTAGAATATTGGAAGATGGTGTGCCATCATTAGAGAAAGTGCACATAGTTAAGGTTGAAGGTGAGTGAGGGGTTTTCAATAAACAGCGACACTGATCTCCGCTCGACGTCGGAGAAGATGGATTTGCAAAGGAAATCCTGTCGGAGGTGGCTCCGGTGAAGATCTTCCGACAGTCAAGTCAGTGAGATGACTTGAGAGGAAAGAGCAACAGAGTCTCTGGGTTGCCAATAGTGTGCATATCTGGAGGGATCTCCATTTATCTCTATTTATAGAAGGAGCAAAATAAATAGTGAGAGGACAAGTGATCATGTCAATCATGTCCTATCGTACGGTGCTGCATGGGCATCTTTAAATGATGACGGTGGACATGCCTTTTATTCGACGTGCACAAGATGGCAGACGCTACTATGCATAGGATGTAATAAATGAACCTATAGACGCATTTAATAAATTCGTAGCATCCCATCACGACGCGCAACTAGCCGTCCAGAGTATGGTGTCTGATTGACGTGATCTTGATATGGTCTGTCAGAATGGCATGGCGGCCATGTTTGGTGCCCAGCTAGTCGACAGAAGCACATAAAGTCAAAGTTGGCAAAATGAGGCCCTCGAGCGAGGTAATACCCCACTATTTTCTGGCGTAGTCCGCCGTATATCGAGTAAGAGGTCGATTACAAGTCGAGCACTATCAATTATTGGCGACAGTGGGTGGCGTGTTGAGCCTAGTCGGCCTGGTGCCGACTAGGAGTAGGCTGCCCTTACTCGGTCGGAAGTCCATGATAATAGCCAGTGCAAATCAAAGCAGGCGGAACTCGTTAATCCGAGTCGGATTGAGTTGTAATAGCCTAGTCAGTTTAGATCTTTAGTCAGCTCGAGTCCGAAAAGGCCTGATAGTCGGCCAAATGATGAGAATCTACCCCAACACTTGCCCCCAACTCCCGAGTCTTGATTGTGTAGTTAATCGAGTGAAGGGAGTTCGCCTTCGCACAGGTCCGAGTTGCTTTCACCGACTGCCACTCGATTGGCTTATCACTTCGTCAGATGGATCGTCGTCTTGTTTCTCATAGAACATGCGGCAGTGCCGTCCCATCGCAGGTCATGCGGTAATTAATGCTGCAGTGCTCGAGGTGATTTTTTGTATTGATGGTAGAAGATCAGCTGGTAGGATAATAATGAGCACACATATCAGAGTTGTCCATAAGTCGGCCGTCCATTGGCCAGTTTATCATCAAGCGGATTCGGCTTACCCGACGAGATCTGAGCGGTGGTACATCAACAGGCACTGAGATCATTGGCTGAGATTGCCGCCACATGTCGAGATCTCTGAGGCGTGGTACTCGATGTCGATCTTGACCGTCGAAGGGATCTATAAATAGGGGCTATCTTCTCAGTTCTTGTTTTCGATTTCAAAGTCCCGCCCCATCTCAGGTCCTTCGTGCCCCCCTCCTTTCCGTAGAGAGCTTAGGTCTTGCCGCCGGCAAGCCATCACTTCTGATGCTGGCTTTCTGTCGCCATCGACCTTTGCCATCGTGGTCTTCATCATTGGTCCTTTTCTTTCGAGATTTTCTTCTCGATCTTCTCCTATTTCTAAGTTTTCATTTGAGTCTTTCTTTTTCTACTCATGGATTTTGTTGGTAGAGAGTCCAGAGACAAGAATTCGATCGGAGACTGCAATTCTCGAACTCTAACCGCCGCACGGGAGATTAAGGAAGTTCTTCAGGGTGAATCCGAAGTTGCATCTTCTCTACAAGATCATTCAAATCCGGATGAGTCAAATGAACAACTGGCCACTAAGAACCTCTCTGGGCCTCTCATTGAGAGGTCCGAGTTATCAGAGGCTGCTATCGACTGACTAAGGGATTACTATTGTTGCTGCTAAAATTGGTCGGGGTTGAAAGATGGACACCTGAAAATCTCGTGCGGCGATGCTGGCGCTGGAGTCATCTGCAAAACAAGTCCCAAACTGAAGATTGCAGCTCCGACGAGGATCCTCCGATGCTCAAGTCAGAAAAACAGAGAACAAGAAAGCAACAACAGATTCTCCGAGAGAGATTTGATTAGACTTACCTGGATCCTCAGGCTTTGGTTATTTATATAAAAAGATGTCAGACAGCTAGGTTGTTAACTATGAGATTACACGATCTCGAAATTATCGGGCCATTGGACATGCCAAACTAGATAAGATAATTCACTTCTTAATCACTCCCGCAAGATCAGGAGAGATGGTTACGCCAAATCTTATTTATTCGGGATAGACAGCTACCGTGCATGTTGAAGAGATAAATCGGCTGAGCAGCTCATACACAGGTCAGATCTTGGGGATGTCTTAACTCAATATGAAGATGGACTCCTCAGCTCATACGATGGTCAGCAGTCGTGTTGATGATCCAAAAATTTGACATGTGTTGTGATATAGTACTGATCCAAGGTGCTCACGGTAATCACCGTAACACTACCCCCTTACTTTTGAGTCTGAGGATCAGACAAAAGGAGTATTTCAAAAGTACCTCAGATCCAATACCACATGCTTCTGTCTTCACGCCTGTCTTCTGCATTTAAAGTGGGTGACGTCAGCCTAATGTGACTGACGCGGACAGGTGTAATTGATGGAACCACTCAAATGACGGTCTCTTCAAGGTTTTAATCACTTTGCGGCAGCTATTCATTTTCTTCCTCCTTTAAATTTACACTTTGAAAGCACAGGTAGCCACAGATCTACAGAGGTAGCCACAGATCTTTTTTGTGTTGATTATTCATCATGATTTCTGAGGATAAAATGGATTCACAGCACGTAAAGAGACTTGAGCAAATTCTAGCTCGTAGGAGGCAAATTGTGGTTTTGATTGTTGAAATGGGACCCACGATTGAGAAAGAAGAACATGCCGCTCCTATCGTTGAACCCACAGTCCTACCATTAAAAGTCGTGATGCAAGATTCTCTAAACAAAGTTTCGATTGATGCGGCACCGATGGAGATGGCACCAGAAATGAACGTCGAGGGATGCTCTGAAAAAGATCCGATTGAGGTAGCGCAAATAGAGAAGGTGGTCGACAATCCAGAGAAGGATCTGATGACGATGATCAAGATTGGAGAATCTCTGAAGATGGCGACTCTTGCTGGGTGCTTTTTATCATCCACTTCTCATGCGGGACCCTCAGATTCGATGCCTCGTGCTCCATCCACAGGATAGATCCTCCAATCCACGGTAGAATACTTGAGGAACCTTCTATCGTCAGCGAAGAGGTTGTTCCTCAATGAACAAAGGGGAAGAAGCGATCTACCAATGCTTTAAGATCCCTTACACATATGGGCCAATGTCTGGTGAGCCTCGTTAGTTCCAACCTCGATATTTTGGTGATGGAGAAAGAAGAGATCGACTTGTTGAAGTACCGATTAGAACATCTAGAGAGAGATAATGCTGAGCTGGCAAAGGAGCTCAACCTTACAGAAAAGGCTCTTCGGAGGCCCAGGAGTCAATTCTTCATCGGGATGAAAACTATGGCAGGCCAAAGATGGATTGAGACCCTCGAACGACAGAAATCTAGGACCGACAAGAAGGTTGAAGACCTCAAAGGGAGGATTAAAATCTTTGAAAGATAGAGATCTGAGGCTGAAGAGATTGTCGTCGAACCCGTGATGACCTGAAGTATATGAGGAGGACACTTGAAGCGAGAAGAGATTCTCTTTGTCTTGAAACTCATCCTTATAGAAGCCCCAATGGTGGTCTGTCCAAGAGAGTCAGAATCTTCGAAGGGACGAGCCGAGGAAAGAGAGCTCTTCGAGAAGATAGATGCTCCGCTTCCAGGGGAGTTTAGGCCTCCCCGGAGCCGCTCTCGGGAGTCCAAGATATCGGATCAGAGGTGGAGCACTCAAACATGCTGAAAGCAGAAGAAACAGCTAGAGAAAGAAGGGCTAAGATCATAGTCCAACCTTGCAAACGGCCGTTCTTCGTGAGCTTCGAGAAGTGCAAGTCCATTGTCCAGGTGCATCTTCCTCCTGACTTCATCAAGTATCTTCAAATCGATTATCTGGACAAAGATTTACAGATGGTGTCGTCGGATAACTGATCGAGATTTATAATAACGTCTCATTTTTCAGACGAGGTGGACAAGATCGATGCAGCTGTTTAGACCGAAGGCATCGCCGACATCGAGGAATACCATCTCGCAAATGACCGCCCCGACAATCTCCTTGAGGAGTGATTCATGTCCTCTTCTTCTTTTATTCTTCTTTATTTCTTCTCTTGTTTGCAAGGCAGTGCCTGAAGCAATCATCCTCTAAAGTGTTCAAAACAGCAGCTTTTCTTGTAAATGCTTGGAGCATCGGATTTTCTTGTAAAGTGCTTGGAGCACCGATTTTTTTTTTGTAAAATACTTGGAGCACTAATTTTTTTTTGTAAAGATTTTAATGAATAAAAAGAACATTTATTTTAGAAGTCGTTGCTTTGTTTCCAACTTTAAATTTGTATCTATGGACTTTATGAATTTTGCTTGACTCATAGAGAACAGCATAAATAGGCGCTCAGATCAGTGCAAGAAAATGCTCAGTGCTCAACTCAGTACGATTAAGATTCTAGGTTGCTCAACTTTAGCATAGATATACTTAGGACAACTTTAATTGAAATGAACATATTTAGAGCAGTTTAGAACAACTTGAATGTAGTCTGGCCATTCATGAATCTGAGGTATCATAATAATTATCTCAACACTACCCTCCTACTCCTGAGTCTGAGAGAATGCCTCAAACGAAAGGAGTACTTATTGAGATAATACCTCTGGCCGTACGTTGTCCGTCTTTCTTTTGAAGAGACTGTGTGTGCCGACGGCGAGCTTGTGCTTACGGCATCTAGGGCTCTTCAGTGACGTTTCGAAGGTCTGATTAGTTATCCCTCATGAGTGGCATTGTGTGCCAGTGGCAATCTTATGCCTATGGCATCTAGCACTTCTCATCATCATGCGAGAGGCAGTGTGTACCAGCGGCGAGCTTGTGCCTATAACATCTTGCACTCTCGATAGTATTCTGAGGGTCTGATTAGTTATCCATCCAGAAATTTCTTAAGGATCTCTCTCCGCTTCTCGTGCGACTCAGACTCTGTAGGGATCTAGTAAGTTAGCCCTGCCTCGAAGTTGTCGAGATCTTCTCGAGGGGCTGGTAAGTTATTCCTTTGGAGATTCTCTAAGGGTCTCCCTCTGCTTCTCGCACGACTCGAGCTCTACAGAGGTTTGGTAAGTTAGTCTCACCTCAGAGTCATCGTGGTCTTCTCGAGGGTCTGGTAAGTTAGCCCTCACGAGTGGTATTATGTGCCTGCGGTGATCTTAAGCCTATGGCATCTAGCACTTCTCGCTTTCGTGCGAGAGACAGTGTGTGCCAGCGGCGAGCTTGTACCTATGACATCTTGCACTCTCGACGGTATTCTGAGGGTCCGATTAGTTATCCCTTTAAAGATTTTAAGAGTCTCTCTCTTGTTTTCATGCGACTC
>KE504661.1:39495-51671 GCA_000441515.1 Elaeis oleifera
AGCATGGGGCCTACACACGAGCACGGCCCAGGCCCACGCGCGTGGCCGGCCCAGGCCCAGGCGCCTTGCCTGGGCCCTGTACACCGATCCACCGTAGACCGAGCGGTCCACAGATAGGCCTGTGGACCGCGTGGGCATTTTTCACGCATTTCTCGCGATCCACGGTACTATTCTATGGACCGATTGCGATCGGAGGGCCCAGGGAGCTCCCGATCTTGATCCGACAGTTCAGGGACTTGATTTGGGTTGATTGAGAACTCTTAAACTTAATCTAATTGGGTTTAAGCCCTTTAAAAGGACCTGTGACGCAAAGGAAGAGGTGGTGGTCTGGTTTTGCCGCAAACACCCCATACGGAGCCGTACGGAACCCAAGAGAAGAGAGAGAGGTTGAAGCGCTGAGAGAGAGGAGCAGGAGGCTCCTGGACAGTGGACGTCGGGTACTTCAGAGGTTCAGGGGGTCTTCCAAGAGAGAGAGCTTTTGTGAGGAGAACTTCTAGTGAGAGAGAATTGGATGTACAAGGGTTGAGGGTGAGGTCTCCTCTTGTAAAATTTTTTTTTATAGTGAAGTTTGCATGCCCTATGGAGGCGAGCCCTTTTGTGGCTGACCACGTATTTTGATTGTTTTGTTTTATTTCTTCTTTCTTCCTGCTACATCACGTGGTACTGAAAAAATCTTGAAAGGTGGTGTCCAGGCCAGACATCCACCCAACAGCTTCCTTCCTTACTATGGACTTCGCTATGGGCTCCTTGTGGGTCGAATTCGAGGTATTTTCTTAACAACATATGGGCCACATCAAGTTTCTAATATTGAGATAAGTACAATATTCTTTTACTCGGCCCATATGTTATAATTAAAATACTGAATAGATGATAAACAAAACTGCAATATGGCCATAAACCAACTTAAGTCAAAACTCCCACTTAAATAAAAATTTAATACACGAATCATAGTAGTTACATCCTATAAATTGAATATTCCCTTCCATATATCACGATGCAATGAAACTCGTTATTTAAGTACTTTATATTTTCTTTATGAATAACTTCCTATAAGCTATTTAGAGTCCAACTTTATGTGCACAAAACAAACCATGTCCTTTATTTCTAAGAATATCATAAAAATTTATACAAGAAGCGAATTAAATAAGAATTAAACTAATGATTCCCATATGATCTATATGATCTTTAAACTGTTTGGCCAACAATCCTTTAATCATGGGATCTATAATTATTAATTTAGCACTAATAAATTGGATATCCATTTCATATTTTTTGACATAATCTTTAATAGTAAGATACTTTATATCGATGTACTTGCTATGACTTACATTTTTATCATTTTAAAAAAAACTATAGCAGAACTATCATAATAAATCTTTATTAATCTTACAATAGAATTGACAATTCTCAAATCAGAAATAAGGTTCCTCATCCATATTACCTGTGAAATAGTCTTATAGAATGCAACAAACTCTGCCTTTATAGTAGATGAAGCAATTATGGATTACTTATTACTTCTTCAAGATATAGCACCTCCAGTAAGAAGAAAATATATCTTGAAGTAAACTTTTTATATCCATACATCCACCAAAATTTGAGTCCGAATAACCAACTACTTCAAAGTGATCAATGTGTCTGTAGGTAAGCATATAATGCTTGATTTCTTGTAGATACCATATTGCTTTCTTTATAGCTTTTCAGTGATCAAGATCAGAATTATAAAACCAAAATTCAAAACTAATCTAAAAGTTTCCACAGCTTCTACATGTAAACGTCTTTGATTGCCTAAATAGATACTTTTTTTCACTTTCCTTCAGGTCCATTAGATGGAGAAAGCCCTACATGATATTGGCAATGTGAATTGTAGTTCTAAAATCAATCCATCAAATATTATTAGGGACATCAACTGAAAAAGATTCATGACATATTAGAGATATAAAAATACCTTTTTTCTCAAGCTATTTCTTATACTTAACGCAATCCTTCTTCATATGTCTTTTTCTTTTACAAAAGAAGCATGCATCTTTATTGCCATGACATTTTATTGACACTGCAGCATTCTTTCTTTTAGGCGAACCTTTCTCCTTTCTTTCTTTACCATGAGTAGTAAGATTAGCAATTTCATATTTTATTTCTAGATTCTCTTATTTTAATCTTTCTTCCTCTTGAACACATATGGCCAAAAATTCATTAATAGATAATTTTCCTGATGTGTGTTATAGGAAATCTTGAAAGGATCATTTCTACAGGTAGAGAATTCAAAATAAATACACCAGAAAAGTATCATAAATCTCAACTTTAGAGACTTGAATTGAGCAGTAATATCTTTCATCTCTATGATATAGTAACGTACATCTTTAGTACTATAAAACTTCATGCCTAAAAGCCTCTTCATTAGGGTACTGGCCAATACCTGATTAGAACTCTCAAATAATTCCTCAATAGCCTTCATAAAATCATTAACCTTATCACATTATGGGATTAATCCTTTAATCTTTTTAGGCATCTGAGACTTGATGAACATCAAGCTCAAGCGATTAGATTACTCTCATTTCGCATATGTCAAAATCTATTATGGCTTACTTGAA
Source organism: Elaeis oleifera (assembly GCA_000441515.1). NCBI lineage: Eukaryota > Viridiplantae > Streptophyta > Magnoliopsida > Arecales > Arecaceae > Elaeis > Elaeis oleifera. The sequence goes on from KE504661.1 coordinate 42,084, forward strand.
TTCGTAGGAATAGATGGTTCATCCACATAAAGCGCCAAGTCAAAGTCCTTATACCCAAGAGCATAAAGAACACTATCTTTTCAATTAAAAAATTATCACCACTTAATATTGGAATAAGAGCAGCATCATTAATATATATAGTAAGATTAGCTGCAACAATCAATAAACATAGAAATTTTAGTGTTATGAAGCATAAACTGTAATCTATAATAATCAATATTAATTTCAATAGTAAATTCTAACCTTCCTATGGGTAGAGGTGTATCATGCATAGAATTCACTAATATTTTATTAATAAGACTAGCAACATAGATATTAAAAATAGTAAATTTTTATATCTGTGGGTCTAGAAAATTTATCCTTCATATCTAGATTACCATCTTATTGTAATTAAATGACAAAATAACCACTCTTTGTAGGTAAAGTTAATTATTTTCATGACTTAATTATAATTTTATTCGTATGTCATTATACTTTAATTTATAGTTTTATATAGTTTTTACCATATCTAGGATACTGTAGCTACTTCTGAATATAATAAACCCACTAACTTTAACATGACATCGAATAACTCCAAACAATCATATAAGACTTTATTATAATTTTCATCTTTATCATGATCACAAAATTTTTAGCAAATAAACAATAATCCAGATTCCTTTATATGACCAAATAAATTATAAAATATAATTTAAAAGAATCTTTATGTAATAAAGTTTATTATAGAGACTAAATAATAATTCAAGGATCTTTATATAATAAACTTTATCATAAGGATCAAAATGCAATTTTAGAAGGATCTTTATGGGATTAATTACTTTATTAGGGACTAAATTGCAAAAGTCTCTAAATTGATCTAGTTGAGGCAATTAGAAGGACTTTTACCAAATATATACTCTATCAAGGGTTTTAATGAAAAATACCCTTTTTTTCTAAATAGATTCAAACCGGATTTCGGGTTGAGACCCGAAACCCGAATCCATTAGGCCTTCCTCCCTTCCTCCTCTTCTCCTCTTCTCTTTCTCGATCAAATTAAAATCCTTAAACCCCACGGCCGACGGTGGGAAACACTCCAAATCCACCACTGAAGAGGCCCTGAGAGTCCTCAACCATCGATAATAGGCTTAAGACCGTCGTCCTAACCGTTGATGAGCCGACAATTAGCCGATTTTCTAGATGGGAGATCGGTGGGAGGAGATTTAAAAAACATGTGGTTTCTCTCCTAAAATAACGATCATGGGAAAGAAACTAGGATGGTTGCTTGGCACGATGACCGTCAGAAGCAGACTGAAAGTCCAACTAATGAAAATAGAGAAGGAAGGTGACGATGGAAGATCCACTACTCTTCCCTCCTCCCTCTCCTTCTTTTTTTATATATTTATTTTACTTTACTAGCGAGTGGCTGTCGGAAAAAAGGTCGTCGGAAGGGGGAGATGCCGACAGCTAATCATGGCTATGGGACATGGACCGGAGGTCCGGCCACCATGATGAAGAAAAGAGAAGGGCACATTGTCGGCCCTTTCTTCTTCTATCTTTATTTATTTATTTATTTATTAAAATAATAATCCTAGTCCAAAACTAAATCATAGAATAAATAAATAAATAACTATATATCCTTTACAGGATCTGAAAATAAGATCCAGATGTCGAGGCTTCAAGATTCATCATCAACCCCATCTCCTTGAATGTCAAAAGAAGAAATGAAGATCCTTTCCTTCTTCATTTTATTCAGCAATAATAATCATACAATCTCTAATATGTGAAAAATAAGCAGAAACATGGCATATAAAATTTTCATATAGCAACAGAATCAATGGATTGAATAAACAACATAGATATCACTAAATATAAGAAATTTAATCTTGAATGTGAAAATAATATACCTCCAACTATTGTTGTTCAAGTCCAAATAATTCAAAGATCAAGAACGTTGTGAAAAATACCGAAAGATCAATCTACCAAATGGATCTGCCTCACTTCTATCCTGCAAAAGAATGCTACAAAAAAGTTCTTCTAATCTATGCTTGAAAATCTGGATGCCTATTACTTGATGGAGAGTCATAGGTTATATTTATAGGCTAGATCAAGAACTTTTTAGATTAGCATAATTTTTTTCCATCAAGAAATTTAACCATAGTGGAGTCCTTATTTTGATCAGAGTCAATCTTTATCTCAAAAGAGTTTTAATTATTTATTATAATCTTAATTATCTTAAATTATTTTAACGATCAGGTCATATGTGAGCTACATCAAGTCCCTAATATTGGGATAAGTACAACACTTCGAGGATCTGAGGCTAAAAGAGAAAGGAATTAGAGCAAAAAACAGAAAGAAAGATAAGGTTTCTTGATTTCAATCGATGATTCATCTTTGACGAGATCTTTTGCTTCTTGCCAGGATGACCCCTTTCATCTGAAATGAAATTGGAGAGAAATTAGAGAGAAGAAGAGGATGAGAAAGATCGATTGAAATCAAGGGAAGAAGAGAGAAGAAATTACCATGGCCAGCCATGGATCGAGAAAGAAGGAAAAAATCATAAGAACAAACGAGAGAGAGCTCTAGGCCTACACTATACTAAGCGGACCCTAATAATCCATAGTAGATTGTAAATCAGTTTGAGATATGCCTTTAGAAATGTCAGTTTGTTTAAAATACTGGGTTCAAACTTCTTCGAGGATTTTCTTTTGCAGACGTACTATTATTTCAGATGTATCATTATTTGGTATCACTTTTATAGAATTGAGACAACAAACATTACTAAAATCCATTTGGTTGGATATCTTAGATAGGGATGACCTAATAATTTCTGAGAATCATTTATCTAAAAAAATAACTATAAAAATAATTTTATTATATTAATTGATGAAAATTATTTCAAAAAATGATAATAGAAAAGATTACCATGTTTGTTTGGAGATAAATTTATGTAGGAATATGACCAAATTTATAAATATACTCTTCAATATAAAATAATTTTTTAATACTAAGATAGCATTGTCTTCTTCAATTAATTTTATATAATGATTATAATCACATAGCCTTTTTCATAATGCCATCTCTATCTTAATTTATTTTATAAAAGCCCTTTATTGAATCAATTTGAAAAATATCAAAATAAATTCAATGATTATATGTGTAGCTTTATTAGGGATATTTTTATCAAGTATGAATTACTATCACTAAAAATTTATCAAATACAAATCTTTATGGTATTATTTACTTTCTCTCTCCAAAAATAAACATAAGATCCACTAATTTTTTATCATCTCTCTTTCATTTTTCATATCAAACATGGTAATCTGATATGGGATTCATTTTTCATGTCAGATTATCCCCAACCAAACGGACATATAGGGCTGAGCAAATAACTGAAATCCTAAGAAACCCACCCAATTCGACCCAATAAATAATGGTTACGATCGGTTGAAAGATATAAATCGGATGGAATTGGATTGGGATTTGTAAAAAATCGATTATTTATGATCGAATTCGGTTCTTATACTTTTAACCTGTATTCAATAGATTTAGTATTTCGTAAACTTAGGCGTCATTTAGACTTCAATACTTCAATATTTTGTTTAGACTTCATTCTAAAGGTTTAGGTCTTTTTTGCATTAAATTGACTAAAAAAAAATAATAAGCTTAAGTAGGTCAATATTGAATTTAAAATTAATATTAGATCAATATTAAAGTCTAAATCAATACAACACATCCGAACCTGTTACAAATTATTTATTTCAGTTTCAAACGATTTATACATGATAAATAATCGGCAGCGGATTAAATTTTCTTCAATCTGATTGGATTCGATCGGATAAAATTTTCTCTCAACCTGATCGAATCCAACTCATGCTCAGTCCTACGGATATGAGTGTAATTTTCTATTATTTTTATTATTTTATTATTTTAAAATAAATAAAAATTTTGATTTTTAATATTTTTAAATAAAAAATTTATCTTTATCATCGCCATTCGCCACCGACATTAACTCTGCCACTACCATTCCATCACATCGCTGTTGCACTATTATCTTTATCATCTTTGTTATACCATCATTATCATCTAGTCTTCACCATATATCTATAGCCATAGTTGTTGCTATCACATTGCTGGCACTTTTTATCATCACTGTAGCCATCAATATTTTATGTTTGCCACCTCCATCATACTGTTACAATTGTCTTTCCCCGCTACCGATTCTGCCATCTTCTTCGATGTCTTCATTATTACTACCGACTCACCATTATATTTTTAAAATAATTAACTATACAAATATATTCATATTATTAAAAAATAAATTATATATAATGATAAAATTATGTTTCTGAAAATAATGAAATAAAATATGCCTAATAGCATCCTTATTTAAGCTTTGAAAAATAGCTAAATATTCGTACCATTGTATTGATACACATCTTGCACGTGAGAGGAAAATGAATAGATTATGATTTTTTTCTTATGTATTATTAATTAAGGGGACTGGCAATGGTTTTGTGTTTTCTTGGCGTGGTGCATTCTTTTGTTATTATTTGATAGAATCTCAACAAAAAGTTTCAAAGAAAATGTTCATCGAGGGATAAACAGACAAAGTTAGACATGCATCAAAGTGGGTGGTCGTAAACAGGTGCTCATACCTCAACTTTTATCATTTTTCACTCGGAAAAGCACTTTATTAAAGAGGGTATATCTACTTCAATAAAAAACCGAATGAGCTTTTGGAAGCTTAAAAAAACTGTATTATGATATAAAAAAATATTCTCTTACACATATGTAGAAGTATACAAATCATTTAACATGGAAGGCATTTGAAATAATTTTATAGGCATATTTAAGTGTGTGAATAATTTGGGAAGGAAGATATTCAAAAAAAGATTGCTTTGCTTCTCATCAATGGATTTGTGATTTAGAAATTCAAATTTTGACATGAAAAAAAAAAAATGTATCTTAATCTGTGCAAATATAACTATATAAGCGATGAGTGCATTTAGCGCATATAATTTGTGTTTCTTCTTCTCAAAATGCAGCATAGTCTTCTTTTCAAACTACCAGCATTATCATATGAAGTACAAAAAGGCAAAAATTGTTCACCAAAAATTATAGAACAAGATTATATGGTGAGGCTTAAACAAGAGGATACTTAGTGTTTGGCAACAATTGTTCACCAAAAGTGTGCTGTTTGGAAGCCCATGATGGAGCCTGGTCTATATAAAGTTTGGGCTTCAACTATGAAGGCTTGGGCTTAGCTCATGGACTTTAGTGTTTTAACCATGCTTGCAAAGCTTCTCAGGTGCAAGCAGAGGCTCCATTCAGAATTATGGGAACTTGATCATTGGAAGAGAGCTGTGGACGTTTTACCTTGTCCTTTATGCAGCAAAGCCAACACTTGCCCAAGAGGTTACAGAGAAGTAGGTGTCTAAGTCTTGCATAACCTTTTGGCCCAGAAGAATGCAAGGGTTCCATACTGAACTCGGCAGAGTTCCATACTGAACTCGGCACACCATGCATTGCAAATTTATGTTACAGCAGGTGATCGGTTAATGTCTCATTTGCCATACCTCACAAAGAGCACACCTTGGCCAATAAAATTCCCTGCCAACTTTTATGAAGATTCTCCTTCATAAGAAGTCTGTCATGGATCAAAAGCCAGAGGAAGACTGATATCTTGAGTGGTATCACCCTTTTTCCACAAATGAGAAGCCAAGAAACACATCAAACCACCATTGTTAAGAAATCTGAAAGCTTCATACCTAGAGACTACCTTAGATTCGGCTTCCTGCAATGTTGATTTAGAGGCTTGAGTGGCATGACTATATATGGATGTGAAAAGCATGAGTTGAGATGATGTGCTCAATCCAAGAATGATCTACACTATATATGTTTAGTCCTATTTAAAACCATTACAGTGAGACAAAAGCATCTTAAATTGAACAAGCACAATTAATGAAAAAAAAATAGGGAAACACAAGGGATATATCCACTTCCACTGATGAGTGAAAAAGGACATGAATGTTATATTTTTTTTTTGGAGATGGACCATCTCCTCTGGAGAGTAGAAGACATCTATATTTCTCAAACTCAAAATTAATAATAGAGCATCCAAATCAAAGATTTATATCAATCTACACTGCTAAAATAATAGAAATCAAAATCATATATTTTAGTAGTCTCTAACTTACTCGTCATGTGGACACAAAAATGGATGATTTCTATTATATACTAATATGCTAAAATATATGATGAAATATTTCAATTAAATATTAACCTTAAAGGTTGTGATCTATATATATTAAAACATGTAGAGATAGAAAATCAATATTTTTAATATCGTCTAAATCATAGTAAATTATGTTCATATAATTTTATATTCGTTTGATGCATAGGTTATGGATCATCGAAGTACATGATTTTTTAGGTATTTTTAGTAGCATAGATCATTATCAATAGTGACTATCTTCAAGCTTAATATTTTATTATTGATGTTGAAATTAAGAGGAGTAGATAACTTCTACTCTCAAGAGGAATATAGTCACCCATTTTCTCAATATCAAAAATTATGCAATATATGTAATTAGGTGCATGTAAATATTCATAAAACATCAACACAATTCTCATATTACTCAAGCCGATCACTGCTCAACCATTTCAGCCACTCCTCATTGTTGAGATAAACCACAATTTTCAAAACCTTTGATTGATATTGATATGACGATCGTTTGTATTGATTTCAAAAGTTTTCATTAAAATAAAAAATTTTAAAAATATTTTGCTATTGATCACGCCAAATATAATGTTCCTTGGGTGGGTGAGTCATTAGGGTTATTAGATGCATGTAAGAAAGAAATCAAGCAAGGCCTAACTTTTCTTTCAAAACTAGCAAGATAATCAGCAGCTTGATTTACCTAATTAAGGATATGATGTGCTTCAAATTAAATTTGGACATCTCTTTCGTATTGAAACAAGTCTCAAACGGGACGGTACCGCCTACTTGAGCATCGCAACAAAACATCTCGATCGATCGTGAAAATGTTAATGCACGTAACTTTCATGATTTGGAGGTATATCGGTCCCTTATCATGATCGAATCTTATCATCTATGGAATTGTTATCTAACTCATTTGAATATGCCAGTTCAATGATTAAGGAATTGAACAAGGTTCAGTGCACATGAATTAGTTTAGCAAGATGGTATAGATTCAGATGTACAGTCAGTTGCATCTATCCATAATTAAAAGAAGTTACTGAAAACAACCCAATTAACAAGGCACCGTATGTTTTTTCTCTTCTCCAAGGAGACTTGTGCTTGTTCCAGGGAAGACTTTTAGGGAGGGGAAAGAGAGAGACCTCTACGTCAAGGCATGGAAATGTTGGCGTTCTAGATATAAAACTTGCTTAGGCAAGGCGAAATTGTTTGTTAACAATTCTATTCCGCAAAGCAACGTCCATTTGTCACTATGGGTTGACCATTGGTAAAGTAGCCTTTAGATTGGCATTCCAAAATTATAAATCTATGGGTGGTGTTTTGTGGGACTTTATTTCTCAAAGAAGAACTGTGGGAAATCAAAAGGGAAAAAATTCTTTAGGGTGCTTCCAAATTTAATTGAAATTAAATTTGTTTTGGCAAATGAGAGCATATCTATATCATTAGAGAGATAGAAAGAGAGAGAGAGGATATGCGCGCTAGAAGGACGGGGTTTGTATTTTTGTGCAAGAGAAAATTTTTTCCTCCGCAAGAATCGGTCATTGGATTATGCAACAGTCGGTTCTAGATTTATGCAAATAGATGGATGAAAGATTTCAAAATGCTTTGACATAAATCATTCTTTGAAGAAAGATACAACCAAACCTCAGAATAAAGGTGCAAGCAGGTAAGTAGATGCTAATCAGAGTTGACATGAGTTTTATCATATCCAAAATATGGAAAGCATTGGTTTTGATCTAAACCCAATTTATCGAATGAATTATATGCAAGTTTGGCAAAACTGGACTATAGTGACTGGAAATGTACAAAAGACTGGCGAAGGCTGTAATATTTAGATTCAACCTACTGATCCTAACCTCAAATTTTGCCGCACAAAAATCGGATGGACTTGGATGACACGATAGACCCAATACTTGAACCACTAAATGAGCCCATGCATTGACCTCTACTGTTGCCAAGTTTTTTTTTTTTTTTGATATAAAGGGAGGGAAAAACCACCCAAATTTATTATAAGGATGTTGCCAAGTTTTTTAACTCGTTCAATGTGTAACCTGTCATGATAATTGTAATAGCCACAAGATTATGAGATCCAAAAGGAAAACAAAAGTAAAGATGCATGATATAAATGGTGAATCATCTAAGCAAATGATTTGAATTCTACTGATCCTACAAGCAAAATTGGTTGCCAAGACTTTTTCATCCAAATTCATGTTGGTAGTCAGGAACTATTCATGCAATCAATTCTCGCAAATGGAAAAATAATTCACACTGTTTGCAAGTTGCAAATCATCTGGGACAAACAAAGATAACAATTGGCCATTATTATATTGTATTAATGTTTAAAATATAAATTAGTCATCGCATTTACTACTACAGCATTGTTAAATGTACATAATTATGTAGGCAAAATCACCTATACAGCATGAGCTACAAGCAAAAGTCATCCATCTAGCTAGCGGCCAATTAATGTAGGCCTAGGATGCAATGGAGCTGGTGTGCTCGCATTGTATGGTGGCTACCTTCTCCTACATGCGTCGTAGACTTTCATGTTTTTCTTAAATCTTACACAGAATTAATAAATAAATTAAGTGAAGCTAGATGTGTGTGTCTGATTCCGATTCTAAAGTAGAATGAAAAAATCTAATCTATCTAAATTTAATCTCATTTTTTAAAAAATTAATTTTATTTGATTTAATTTCGATCGTGAATCAAAATTTTAGAAAGATTTGATCATTCTGATTTCAATTCTAACCTATTTCAACTTTGATTTGGTTGTGGACCAAACACCTCTCAAAAATTATCATTATATTTTGAAGCTAAATAGCCTTCTACCCATATTTAATTGCAGATAAATTTGGCCATATTTGAAGTTAGCTGAGCATTAATGCAAGGACAATCATCCTAACCCCACCCATGCCACTTGCACAACAAGCCGGACAATCATTTAGGTGGCCCTTCACATCAACCTCCAAGCTTGGGGACCCCATGACGGATGGTTTTTATGCTTTAATTTCTTCATAGGTCCTTTGCCCTTAAACCAGGGTACTTGTATGAAAGTGAAAAATGGCTTATGATAATTATCAAAAAAAAATTGTTAGATCAAAGACAAAAAAAAAAAAAAAATCTTGTGATTAAAACTTAGTTTAGCTACAAGACGTGGCGTTTCTAAGGCCCTGCAATTCTTTAACCACTGATAAAGATATCAAGCGATTGGGATCAGCTAAAGGACTCAACAGAGATCAACCTCTAATGCGAACGCAAGAAGAATGCTTAATTCCACAGTTACAAGTCAACCGTTCACTCCCATCCATGCTACCAAGAAAGGAGAGGCAATAATGGAATCTATATTTATGAGATATATATATATATATATATATATATATATATAT
>KE504661.1:51773-64078 GCA_000441515.1 Elaeis oleifera
ATATATATATATATTATATATATATATATATATATATATATATATATATCTCCTAGGCACAAGGTTTCATGAAAACTTGTGTTATTAATGAATTCAGGTAAATGACCACTTAGACAATATCACAATGCCTATAGGAAGTCAAAAATTCTATAACTCAGTTTTTTAAAAAAAAAAAGAAAAGAAAATCCACAATAAATTTGCTCTTTCATCAAAAAGTTTTGGAAGAGAGAGGTTATATAACTTAAGGAAACATTACTATAGTGATTTCATGAATTGTAAAAAAAAATTTAATTTGAGTGATGCACTTAGTATAATCCTTGAAGTGTGGATTTAGTCCATATTACCAAATAATAATTAAATGGAAAACTGTGTAAGTATGTCTCTAGGTATGATTATTATCTTGAGAACAATTTCATAAATCAAATAATTTTTTTTCCAGATTTTAACTATTAATCCATGCTAGTATTTTACCAAATTCCAATTGATCATGTGCTCGATTTGCTCATGATCTCAAGTGTGATAAATGTGGCTAAAATGTGTCAATTCCAACCGAGATAGTATAAAAGCAATTATGTGGACAACAAACTTTGCTACTTGCCCATACTTTGTATAGTCAAGATCTATTACCTAATATTGACTTTCCCTCCAATGAAAAGACTACTCCTTGTACCAAAAGAAAAAAAAAGAACTACTCCCCTGAAGACTCCTACTCAAGACATATTACCAAATAATAACTTTACTCTAAATAGTACTACTCTACTGTAGCCATGGGAGGACTTCATAAAACACTTAATGGTGTTGCAAGCTTTTAATCATGCATATAACAATAGAAATATTACTACTGAAAAAGGACAATGAGATATGAATGTCCTCTGATCATTGGAGACATATAATTTGGCAATTATCAATTGTTCCTACAAATGGAATAGTGAGTGAATTAATGAAGATGGCATGCATCCTATCCAATCATTAGTTATTTTGCATTGCATGAGTATATAGTAATTAACTGATATTAAATCTCTTAAATTTAAATATAAATAAGTAAGATCTAATCATAGTCAAATTAAATTAATGCCTCAAACCCTTGCAACAACTTAGAGACACATCGCACAAGTACCCAACTAAGAAAGCTATTAAGTTGATGCTTTTCATCTACTAATTATCACATTTTTCTCCCTGTCTAAGTCGTATAAGTTCGGATTTCTGTACAAAATCTTCAACATTTTGTGGAGACTAGTTTGGTCTAACATCTTTTTTCCTAAGGTGTCTAGTTTGGTCTAACATCATAAATTAAATATATAAAAGGCTATCCATTTCAAAAGTAACTAAGGTCATGACCATCTAGTCAGATTTTAATCCCTTTTTTCAAGAAATTTTTCAAAATTTAAATCCATAAAGTTATTATTCTATACAAGTTTTTCGTGCTCTGGGAGACTAGCTAGGCGTAACATGATAATAAATATATAGAAGTTATTCATTTCAAATCACCTAGAAGTTCATGGAGAATGTAAAATCTAACATTATGAAGATCTTTTACACAAAATGCCAAGTCATATCCATCACATAGAGATATAACGTTGATGGCTTTTGCCAATTAGACAGATTATTTTCTCCTTTACTGAAAAATTTGTAAAATTTTAAATTCATAGAAGATAAAATTTCTATAAAAAAAATATATTCTATGTTTTGAGAAGACTAGCTCAGTCTAACATTAATACAATAGTATATAAAAAACTATAGATATCAAAAGTACACACAAGGTGATGGCAATATAAAATGGATGAATGGAAGGCACTGTAAAACGCTGTACGAGTGGGGAAAGAGAAATAGAGAGAATTCCAATGTGGGTTTCTTGGCCTTTGCAATTTGTCCAAAGCCTTAAACGGCCGTATTCCTCAACGCTTTCAAATCACAAATAGGATGTGTGCCACATTAAGAAGAAAGAGATAGACGACGCGAAAGCTTCGTTCCAATATTCCTCTGATCCTTGGACACGGGAAGGCCCACATTTCCAATTCACTGGTTCCTAACGCGTATCTAGTGACTTAAAGATGTCTTTGGGAATTTTACGTGGAGAAAAAGAACCTCAAAGTGGGTCTCTTGTCACCTGTGGAGGACTTTCTATGTTAGTAGAAAGAATCTTTAGTCTATCTTCGTTGATATTAGAATATATTAATATATTAATAATTAGATATATAGATCTGCTGGAGGAACCTTTATCTGTTAAGAGCCTTTATGGAATGTGGGTAAATGGCGGATTGGCATTCAGCAGTGATTGGTTCATGGAAATGACTTCTTCGTGGTACCTAGTGGTTTGATATAACTGATAACCCATGATGCATATATTAGGCTCCTAAGTTATTTAATTATGAGATAGATATTAGATATATATCCTAAAAATCAATATAACAGACATATTATAATAATTTTAAGATATATATATATTTGTACTTAAACTATTAAAGTGGGTAATTTCTATCCATTCTTATGTTATGTATCCGAAATCATCCAAAAATTAATAATTTAAAGATATATATTCTAAAGAGTTTAGAATTTGAGACATGTATAATTAATTTCTAAATTATTTTCGATCGATGGATCATCATGTGGATGGTGATTGATTCAGTTAGATCGGTGTACGAATCGCTTCCTTGGAATAGACAAGTTTTAAGTTATAATGTAGAGACACTGAGCGAGAATGTGGATGGTTATTAGAGAACGTCGGTACTAAGCATGACCGAACGAGAGATCACATGGATGTCTACTCACTTATCACTGATCTTCTCGATGTTGTAGTGGTGTGAGTAGTTCCTTGATCTGGAGTGCCTCGACTGCTCACAATATGATTGCTGTAGTTTGACTATACATAAACCTAGTCCCTAGCCATATGGATCCTCATAGTGGATATTGACTGCAGTAGATTCAATGTAAGAGTAGGATGTGTACTTATAAGGAATCTATCGATCTTAATAGATAAGAAATAGTCTTATGAAATTTGAGAAGATAAGTCTATAAGTTTGTTGCTACGGCAAGATGATTGATGAAAAAGAGTTTTCATGAGTTTCACATTTAGACTTGAGCTAATCGAATCTTTCATATGACAGATGAAGGGGTCTGACGAATTTTCATAATCTCCATCTTATCGGGACACGATAGAGAAACTGAATCATATGATAATTACACCTAGAGTTTCTTATTCTATTCTGCTGGATTACCACCATATGTTGCTAAACGTCACTGGTGGGTTATGAGAACTCACTGAGATCATTCTGGATTGATGATCCTTGTTGAGTGTGAGTTGAATTGTTTAGTCCATCGAAGGTGTTTCAATGATACTATGATGGAGATCATGATATGTCTCACCAACATGCAGAACAGAACCTATGGAGTGACATACAAAAAGATTTTTGACTAATCAGATAGTTGAGTTATGATTATAAATCGTAATAGGATTTAATTATCAATATGATTGATAACACAAAAGTTGTAACTAACTAATTCGTTAAGTATTAATGAATTGTAGGAGGATTAATTAGCAATTGGATTGCTATCTAACTTAATCTGATTGAGCTATAGGATTCAAATCAGATCTAATTAAATTACATTCAATTTGGTTTGGTTTGGATTTGATGAGACCAAGCCTAATTGGATTATAAGATAACCTAATTAAACAAGGAGATCAATTCCTAGTTTGACCAGAACTTGATTCAATCAATTTTCTAATTAGATTAAGATTCAATTCAGATTTAATTGGGTTCCTAATTGGACTAGGAATTAGCTTGAATTGGGTGCTACCTAATTCTAAGTTGGTTATGATTAAAATATATTTAAATTAGATTTAAATCATACCTAAAGGGATCCTAGTTAGACTAGGATTCTATCTCCATGCATCCCACATATCCATGTTGATAGAAATACCATGTCTCCATAGTTTTTATGCATTCAAAACATAACGCCAAGCCTTCCACACATCTTCCCTTGCTCCTCTTTCATATCTGATTTGATTTAGAATAAAATCAGTTTGATTATGAACCAAAATAAGAGCCATAGTTTGATTAGGTGTTTGACCTTGTCAAACTTAATCCCATACAACTCATGGACTCCATTTATAAATTAAGGGGCTTTGGGATGTGAATAAGATCAGAAAACCTTCCTTGGGTATGAGCTTGGGTGTGGATTTTTTTTGGGCATTGGGTTTTAGAGAGAAGGGAGAGGGGAAAAGAGAAAGCATTTTCATAGCTTCTTCTTCCTCATTTTTTTCCTCCTAGTCTCTTCTTCTTTGACATAGTCTTAGAGATTGAAAAAAATCCTTTCAACAATCAAACAAGCAATCTCCGTAAGGAAGCTAGCACTCTGAGAAAATTAAAGAGTCTCTGATCAAATCAAATTTTGTGTGGATATCTGTAGAAGTCAGATACATGCACGACTACATCAGAATCTGAAGACATCCTTAGATCCGAATATGAAGGAGTTCAGCAATTCAGATATGTGATTCGATCATAAAATTATTTTAATTTCTAAAATTAGATGCTTTATGTCTTATTTATTATCATATAAACCAGATCTATATATATTTGATTTAGATCAATACATGCATAGGATTAAATTTGATTTAATCTTATCTTCTGTTGCTTATATTCAAAATTATTTTAAAATCTGTATGCAAAATATCTAAAATTCATTAGTGATATCAGAATCATAGGTTCATATATATGAGAATAAGATGAGATCCGATTTTTAAATCAGATCTAAAATTAATCTGATATAGATCTGATATCAGGATGATATAAAGTTGTCCTGGTACAAGATTTACCTCTTATATTGTAAAGGTTATCCTATATCGATGTTGAATATTTTGAAAAATATTTTTAAAAGTTTAGATCTGATTTTTATTCATATATGAGATGTATGAATATTTTTAGATCTAATATATCATGATTTCTTCGATATTGATATGAAACAAGGTTGTCCTGACATAAGGTTTACCCTTTATATTGTAAAGATTGTCCTATATCAATGTAGAACGACTTTAGATCTAATTTTAAATCATATATGAGATATGTGATTGTTCATTTAGATCTGAAAATTAGTTTTTAGATCTGATTATTTGTCATGTATGAGATATATGAATCATTGTATAGATCTAAAAGTGGTTTAGGTCTGATTATATCATATATGAATGATTGCTGAAATTTGAAAACTAGTTTCAAGATTATAACATATTTAGATTTTAAATATAGAATTTAGATCTAAAATCTGAAAGTTGTTTCAAGATCATAACATATTAAATCATTCATGTAATTCAAATCTGAAATTTAGATTTTAGATATGAATTTAATGTTAATAAGATTAACAATAGGTTATGGCTGAATCAAATTAGGTCCAGTAATTTGATTACACCTAGGATAATTGATTTGAACTTAATAGAACCTAATCGATTTGAGTGATTGATCAAATCCATTTAAGAGTTAATTAGGATTAGGTCAAGAGTGCTCACGATCAAACTAATAGTTGTAGTTGGTCGGATCGATTAAAATTCATACGTTAAATCAATTGATCCAAAGACTTAATTCGGCTCAATGGCTTGAGCCTCAATCATTGAAGCTGACCTATTTGAAACAAATTTACTAATTGGTGCCTAAGGCAAGTGTTGGATGGTGGTTACTTAATTAGGATCCTTGAATATTCAAGGGAGAGCCTCCTACTCATCTGATCAATTTGGTAGATTGTGTCTTGAATCAGATTGCTTGGTGGATCAATTTATCCCATGCCAATAAGGCTAATCATGGTAATGACTAATTAGATGAGACCTAAATCAAAATATTTTCACAAATATCAAGTCCTAGACCTTCCATCGTTGTAAGAGTACTGGTGTCCTACCAGTATTGATTATTTTCAGTTGATTACAGTGGTTCAGTTGCATCGAAAAGACGCAACCATCCTATTATGATGGGTCTATGATCAAGTATGGTGAGGGACCTAATAATGGCTTTACCTATATATTGAATGGTGGGTCTGACTTAACTAAAGATTGGACTAATAATCAGTGGGACTTCATGATTTAGAGACCAATCGCTGCAACATGCTTGAGAAATATTAGACAATAGTTGTCCACTCATCGTATAAGCATGTCACCAATATCTGTCAAATGAGATGCACACATATCGGTGGAATCGCAGTACCACTAAGAATCTTAGCCGCGTAGAGGTTTTTGCATCTCCATTGGAGAGTGTGAGAGATTCATAAGAATAGTGAGAGTCTAATTTATTTCTTAAAATTTTAGAATAAATATGAATTTAAATATAAATGTCTAACTAGAATCTTTATTCTTCGCAGTTTAGCAATATTAGCTTCAAATCCTTTAGTCTCTATCTTAAAGTTCAACCGTTTGACCGAAATCAATTTCAAAGACTGACTCAGATATCTCAAAATAGTCTTGATATTAGAAAAGTTAGGACATATTCTTGACCAGGACCCCCCTCTTTTGTCAAACCATCATAGTGCAGGACAGAGAGCTATACTAGATAAATGGATGGATGATGACAATTGGATCAAGTACTATATACTGACTCTATATCAAATGAGTTGCAAAGTCAGCATGAGCACATACCAACTGCCATGACTATAATCACTCACCTGTAAGAGTTGTATGGTGAGCAAAGCCGAATGATATATTTTGAAGTTTCAAAGAAACTCTTCAACTCCAAAGTACGTGAAGGACAGTCGGTCCACAATCACTGTTTGATAATGATCAAAGACCTAGAAGAACTTGAGAAGCTTGACTTAACCATGTAGAAGGAATTGCAAATAGATCTGATCCTACAATCCTTGACTAGTTCATACGGTCAGTTTATTGTAAATTGTCATATGATCAAGTTGGACTACATTCTATCCAAACTCGTCAATATATTGGTGACCACAAAGGAGATCTTGAAAAATTTAAGGAGCTCTGTTCTTAGTATGGAGTAGGCATCTTCCTCCAAAAGAAAGTCTTTTTGGAAGAAGAAGAATAAGCCCGTGAAGAAATAGAAGAAGGAGAAGAGGCCGAAGAAGGACACTCCGATAAAGGCTACAGACAAAAGAAGTATTTCATAGCTGACGGCCATTGGAATAGAAATTGTCCTGTGTACCTGGAGAACCTAAAGAAAAGCAATAGGGGACATGCCTTTAGAAGGTATATTAGATCTACTCAATATTAGTATCTGAGCAGATAGTGAGTACCGTAGGATCTAAGAGCTCCAAAGATAAGACAAATCTGAAGTATATGTGGCATCTTAAGTTTGATCATATAGGAGAAGACAGAATGTATAAATTAAAAAATATGAGCTCCTAGGCTCATCGACTATTGAGTCATTTTCGATTTGTGAATTCCACCTTCGAAAAAAGATGGTCAAACCAACCCTTTATGGGACATGGAGTAAGGACCACTAAAATACTTGTCCTAAACATTTTGACGTAAGTAGCCCATTTGATAAGCTGGCCAGGGGTGATTCTCTTTACTCCATTGTCTTTACCGATGACCTCTCATAGTATGGAAATAAGTATGAGACACCAATCTAAAGTCTTAAAAAGTTCAAAGAATTCAGATACGAGGTAAAAAAATTAAAAATCCTCAAGGTTCTTCGATGAGATCGAAGAGATATATACCTTAGTGAAAGTTTCTAATCTATCTCAAGAAAACGGCATAGATTCATAATGGACTCTTCCTAGTATACCTCAAGGGGTGTCAAAGAGAAGGAATAGGATCCTATTAGATATAGTCTGGTCTATGATGAGCTGCACTCACTTACCGTTAAATCTTTGGAGACATGTCTTATTAACTACAATCTAAATAGGGTTCTCTCTAAATCTGTTCTTACCACACCGTATGAGATATGGTATGGTAAAAAATTGAGTCTTGATCATCTCAAGATTTGGAGATGTCCAGTCTATGTCAAAAAATAATAGTAGACAAGTTAGAGGCTAGGTTCATGAAAGCTCACTTTATAAGATATCCTAAGGAGTTAATAAGATATTATTACTCTTCAGACGATCACAACATGATTATGAGTCGACACACCATGGGAGATTGATTGAGCTCGAAAAGAAAGTCTCTAAAGAATGATGAGCTGTAGGATCTATCAAACCCACTAATACTGAGCCAGTAGTTCCTCCTCCACCTTGTAGATTAAGGTCTCCCATTCTCTTGAAAGATATTTGGGTATGTTTACAGAGAATATAGAGAAAATATTTTTGTTGGAGATAAGGGTCATGGAGATGATCTCAAAATTTATAACGAGATAATATCGGACATCGACTCCGAGAAATGGTTGAATCAATGCATTTGAACTAAATATGGACCTTAGTGGATCCACTAGTGGGTATAGTACCCAGGGTTTGTAAATGGATCTACAAAAGAAAATAAGTGTAGATGGTTAGGTAAGGACCTATAAAGCTAGGCTCGTGATGAAATATTATAGCCAGCACGAAAGCATTGACAATCAGGATACCTTTTGCCTATGGTCATACTTAAATTCACTGCACACTGCTTGCAATTACAGTTTTTTATGATTATGAGATATGGTAGATGGACGTGAAAACTATATTTCTGAATGGATATCTTGAGAAAGATATCTATATGGAGCAGTCTTTGGGTTTACTTCCAGTGATGGAGATCATAAAGTCTACATACTGCAAAGATCTATTTATGGATTAAAGCAGGCTTCTCGAAGCTGGTATACTCATTTTAATGATGTGATCAAGTTGTTTAATTTCATTAAGAATGAGGAGGAATCTTGTGTATATAAGAAGATTAGTAGGAGCGCTGTCAAATTCATCATACCGCACATGGATGACATCCTCCTTATTGAAAATAATATTCCTATGCTGATCTCGATCAAAAAATGATTGTCTAAGAAATTCTCCATAAAAGATCTATGAGAAGTATCTTATATTCTGAGAATAAAGATCTATAGAGATAGATCTAAAAGATGCTTGTCCTGTCATAAAAATGTACATAGAGAAAGTACTGAAGAGGTTCAGTATGGAGAACTCTAAAAGAAGATTTCTACCTCTAAGGTATGGCATAACTCTCTCTAAGAAGATGTGTCCAAGCATATCTGAGGAGATTGAGCGCATGAGCAGGATTCCTTATGCTTCGACTATAGGGAGCCTCATGTATGCCATGTTATGTACTTAATCTGATATTGTCCTTGCTGTAAGTGTCATGAGCAGATATCAGTTGAATCCAAAAGAAGAATACTGGATATCTATGAAGAACATCCTGAAGTACTTGAAAAGAACTAAAGATTTATTCTTGATCTTTAGAGGAGGATTGGAGTTACGGATTGAAAGATATACTGATTCAGACTTTATGTCTAATCCTGATGATAGAAGGTCTATATCAGGGAGTGTGATCATATATAATGACGGTGTCATTAGCTGAAAGAGTTCGAAACAATAGATCATTGCAGAACTAAGAAAGTTGAGCATGTCATTGCTTATGAGGTAGCTAGAGAATTTTTTTGATTTTAAAATATTTGTTGCAAAATCAAGTGTAATGTCATGAGATGGTACAACACTGTACTGTGACAACATTGACGTTTTAGCTCTAGCTAAGGAGCCTAAGTCTCATCAGAATTTCTAGCACATAAGAACCATATATTTCATATAATACGTGACTATCTCGAGAAGAAATACAACAAGGTGTGAAGAGTAGATTGCACGGACAACGTGGCAGACCCACTGACGAAGTAGTTGAGTCAGTAGAAGACTAAAGTCCATCTTGAGAAAATGGGATTTAGATTAGTGATCAATTAGCTTTAGGTCAAGTAGGAGATTGTTCGATATATGCCCTAGAAGTCAATATGACAAACACATTGTAATAATTTAAAAATATATTATACTTAAACTATTAAAATGGGCAATTTCTATCTATTCTTATGTTATGTGTCCAAGAATCGTCCAAAAAATTAATAATTTAAAGATACATATTCTAAAGAGTTTAGAATTTGAGACATATATAATTAATTCTTAAATTATTTTTAATCGATGGATTATCATAGAGATAATGATTGATCCAATTAGATCGACATACGGATCACGTCCTTCGAGATAGATGAGTTTCGAGTCTATGATGTAGAGATATTAAGCAAGAGTATGGATGGTTGTTAGAGAACATATTGAGCATGAACGAACAAGAGATCACATAGATGTCTGTTCACTTATCAGTGATCTTCTCGATGCTGTAGTAGTGTGAGTGGTTCCTTGACCTACGATATTTTGACTGCTCACAGTGGAGTTACTGTAGTTTAACTACACATAAACATAGTTCCTAACCTTATGAATCTTTTTAGTGGACGTTCGCTATAATAGATTTACTGTAAGAGTAGGATGCACACTTATAAGGGATTTATCGATCTTAGTAAATAAGGAGTAGTCCTATAAGATTTGAAAAGCTAAGTCCATAAGTCTGTGGCCACAGCAAGGTGATTGATGAAAAAAATTTTCATAAGTTTCACTTTTGGACTTGAGTTAATCAAATCTTTCATATGACAGATGAAGGAGTTTGATGTGTTTTCATAACTTCTATCTTGTCGGGACTCACGATAGAAAACTGAATCATACGATAACTACACCTAGGGATTTTTATTCTATTCTGCTAGATTGCCATCACATGTTGTTAGGTATTATTAGTGGATTGTGAAAACTCACTAAGATCATTCTGGATCGATGATCCTTATTGGATATGAGTTGAAATTATTTTAGTCCATCGAAAGGTGTTTCGATGATATTATGACAGAGATCATGGTATGTCTCACTACCAGATAAAACAGAATCTATGGAGTTACATATAAAAAGATTCTTGATTAATCAAATGGTTGAGTTACGATTATGAATCTTAATAAGATTTAATCATCAATATGATTGATAATGCAAAAGTTGTAATTAACTAATTCGCTAAGTGTTAGTGAATTGTAGGAGGATTAATTAGTAATTGAATTGCTATCTAGCTCAATCTGATTGAGCTATAGAGTTCAGATCAGCTCTAATTGAATTACATTCAATTTGGTTTGATTTAGATTTGATGAGATCAAGCCTAATTGTATTATGAGATAACCAATTATATAAGGAGATCAATTTCTAATTTGACTAAAATTTGATTCAATCAATTTCTTAATTAGATTAGGATTCAAGTCAAATTTAATTGAATTCCTAATTAGACTAGGAATTAGCTTGATTTGGGTGCTACCTAATCCTAAGTTGGTTAGGATTAAAATATATTTAAATTAGATTTAAATTTGCATCTAAAGGAATTCTAGTTAGACTAGAATTCTAACTCCATGCACCCTACATATCCACGCTGATAGGAATACCACATCCTCGTGATTTTTGCGCATCCAAAATATCACACCAAGCCTTTCACACATCCTCCCTTGCTCTCCTTTCAGATCTGATTTGATTTGGAATAAAATCAATTTGGTTATGAACAAAATAGGAGTCTTAGTTTGATAAGGTGTTTGATCTTGTCAAGACTTAAACCCTATACAACTCATGGACTCCATCTGTAAATTAAGGGGCTTTGGGATGTGGAAATAAGATAAAAACCTTCCTTGGGGTATGAGCTTGGGCGTGGATTCCTTTTGGACATTGGATTTTAGAGAGAAGAGAGAAGAAAAAAGAGAAAGCATTCTCATAGCTTCTTCTTCCTCCTAGTCTTCTTCTTCTTTGAGATAGTCTTAGAGATTGAAGAAAGTCCTTTTCAACCATCAAAGAAATAATCTCTGCAAGAGAACTAGCACCCCGAAAAGATCAAAGGGCCTCTTATCATATCAGATCTCGTGTGGATACCCATAAAGATCGAATATGTATACGACTACATCGAAATCTGAAGACATTCTCAGATCCAAATCTAAAGGAGTTCAGTAATTCAGATATATGATTCGATCATAAAATTATTTTATTTTTGAAATCAGATGTTTATGTCTTATTCATCATCATATGAACTAGATCTATAGGTATTTGATTTAGATCAATGCATGTGTAGAGTTAAATCTGATTTAATCTTGTCTGCCACTGCTTATATTCAAAATTATTTGAAATCTACATGCAAAATACCTAAAATCTAACAACAAGGACAAACAAATCTTTAGAAGCTCAAGCTCTAGTAAAATATGTTGTCATGGCATTGCTGCTGGCCATGTTCTTCAACTCTCCCTCTCGCACTAAACTAAATGCATTATTTTTATAAAATATTGATTTTGCAACTAAGCTTGTTTACTCTTATATATATATATATATATATATATATATATATATATATATAT
>KE504661.1:126553-136567 GCA_000441515.1 Elaeis oleifera
TCAACAACCGCCACCCCCCCCCCCCGGCCCCCGGGCCTCTTTCCTCTATATGTTCATTCATCATCATCATCATTAATTATTTTTCTTCAACCATGCATCAGATCAGCTATTTCCTTTGTGATGAATAATTATAATCTTTAGATCTTTTCGAATATAGAATTTGGTGTCTTTCCTCTTTTCAGTTTTTGTGGCTAGGGAGAGTCCTGCACTCTTTCATTTTCTCATTCTGATTAAATGTAGCATCATCATAGACTGTTCAAAGTCTGCATAGCTTTTCTTATATTGACTTGGAAACTTTTTGTTCATCTTATCAGCTGAGGATCTGGAGTTTGGGGCATTACTCCCTTTTCTAATGTTTACTCTTATAAACAATATGTTTACATTGTTATCTTGGCACTATCATATCCTTGGTGAGTGTAATCTATGGATGTTGGCACTAGTATATAAACAATTGTAATTGCCAATATTAGTCAATGATTGGATGAAATTTTATGACTTTATTGTGAATCAAATACTACTTGAAATGCATAATAAAATTTCTCTAGTCCCTTGTTCAATGAATTTGTTTGATCAATGTGAGGTATCATTTTTTCCCGTGCACAGATGCCAATTTGGTGCACCTTATACCTTGCTCGCTAAGGTAGCAAAGGTCTAATTAAATTTTGTTATTTATTCAACTTTTTGAGTTTTATTTTCATATAAATTGCTACTATCTCGAGTCTTAAGAGTCTTTCATTTAACTCTTTAACGAGTACATTATGTGCTTGTTATTTTCTTGTATTTGAGGATGGACTTCTGGGGCTACTTTCTGCTTTATTTCCTGTAGTGAGTATGATTATCATCTAAAGGTTCTATTTTAATCTAGGTTGCACTAGAAAATTTTAAATCAGTAGGATTGTGATTTGGGAAAAAAAATCTGATAGACTTTTTGAAAGATGCTACAATCTCAAGCCTTCATTGTTGCATTATCCCATGTGATTTTCGGTCTATCTCTACCCCTCTTTTTTTCTACATGTATGAAACCACTTCTTTGTATTGTGCATCCCTTGGCCTACATTGTACTGTCCAAACTATTGAATTTGTAATTTTCTCAGTTTTCTACAATTGAGGCTATGTCTACCTTTTTACACATGACTTCATTTCTTATTCTATCTTTTTCTTATATTACCACATAACCACCTTAGTATGCTCATTTCAGCCACACATGTCTTACACATATGCTATTTTCTAGCAGCCCAACATTCTGTACCATAAAGCATTGATGGTTGTATGGTTGCCCTATAAAATTTTTCTTTAATTTAGTAGGTATGTATGTATGTATACATATGTATGTATGTATGTATGTATGTATGTATGTATGTATGTATGTATGTATGTATGTACACACACACACACATACATACATACATACATACATACATACCTACCTATCCACCCACAGGTCAGTTCTGTTTGAATTGATCTTTCTAAACTAAAACCGAAATCAAACCAAATTTTGAAAAAACCAATCCAAGCCGAGTTGAAATTAACAGTTTGGGTCAATTTTGCAGTGTGATTGGTTCCTTGCACGCCCTTGCTGCTTAATATGAAACTCTTAGATTCTGATGCCCTCCTCTAAAATTCCAACTCGTGGATAGCTTCAATCTTAATTTCATCCACAAAGAATATATCAGCTATAAATAGAATGCACCAAGGAATATTATCCTGAATATGCTTGTTAAACTTATCTATAACTAGCACAAAAAGGTAAGGATTTAGAGTAGATCCTTAATATAAACCCATTGTGATTGGAAACATACTTGTATTACCATCAATAGTTCTCTCCTCCATTGTACATATCGTTAATCACATTAATTTAACTAAAGAAAACTCCTTTTTTCCAACAACCACCATAGGACTTTTCTAGAGACTATTACATGCTTTCTCTATATTTTTCTATTAACCTCTGAAGGAGTAAAATAGCTTCCATATTCGACCTTCTTAGAATAAAATCAAATTGGTTCTCTGATATTTTGTGTTACACCTCAATCTATCCTCAGTGATTCTCTCTTAAAGATTCATAGTATAGTTCATGAGTATAATACAATGGTTGTTAAAATAATTTTGAATATCATCTTTGTGCTTATAAATCGGTATTATAATGCTCTGCCTATAATTATCAGGCATTTTCTTGGTCTTTAAAATCTAACTGAACAAATTAGCCAATCAAGTTACTCCTACATAAGGATGGCAATGCTTCACTTGTTTAACCCACTTAACATGATTCAATTTGTTGGAGGTCGGGTTGGGTTACCTACTTAATAAATGGTCAAGTTTAGGTTTGGATTTTTGACCCATTTATCAAACAGGTCTGGTTTGAGTTGACCGATCTTTGACCTAACTTGTATTCGACCTGCCCCAGATCTAGTCCGACCTGACATGATTGCGACCCCTATTCCCATGTCACCTAAACAGTTCCAAACCTCAATAAGAATTTCATTACCTACTTGAACATTTGATCACCACTTTTATCTCAGATACTCCAATTCTGTGTATACCTTAACCACTAAGGAGAAGGATTGCATTTATTATATAATTGTGAGTGGTTTTGGAGTTCACTGCCTGAGCAGTTGTTTTTACTTGCTTATAGTATGTGATGTATGTCTGCATGGTTGCTTCTTGCATTCTTTAAAATTGACATATCTATTGCAGAAATGAAGTGGGTTTTGTATTATATCTACTTTAGTATACAGTTTAGCTGATCATTCTCTGTGTTTAATTTTTTTAGATATTTGATGTTGCTGCAGATATACCAAATATACGATCACATCATTAGAAAAAATGCACAAGCCCAGACTCTATGTTGAGCAAGATCTTGGGATACCTCTGGACCTACTTGATATTAGTGTATACAAGTAAGAGATCTAGCAATAACTTCACACTGGAACTTTAATTCCTTTTACAATGTTTTAGTTTCTTATTTGCATACTTACATTATTCTCCAGTCCTCCCGATGTACGCCCTCCCCTTGCATCAGAAGATCAAGAGTTATTGCGTGATGATGAGGTAGCAACACCTATCAAACTAGAAGGTATAAAGAAGAAAGACCGGCCTACAGATAAAGGTGTTTCGTGGTTGGTCAAGACTCAATACATTTCTCCACTGAGCACAGATTCGACTAAACTTGTAGGTGTTATTGCTACATAGTGAAGGAATTATATGCTTTAGGTTCATTTTCAGTTTTGCTGCAGCTATGCACATGGTTGCTAATTCAATATGCATTGGCAATTCTAGTCTTTAACTGAAAAGCAAGCCAAGGAAATGCGGGAAAACAGAGAAGGAAGGAATGCTTTCTTGGAGAATCTTAACAACAGGTACACAAATCTATATCTATTGTTAACATGTTTCTTTAATGAAAGATTTTACTGTAATCAAGAAATTTGACATTTATTTTTGATAATTGCTTGAATTATCTATGTATCAGGGAAAAGCAAATACAGGCCATTGAAGAAGCTTTCAAGGCAGCCCAGTTATCCCCTATCCATCAAACTAATCCTAAATTACAGGCTGTGGAGATTCTGCCTTTGTTACCTGATTTTGATCGGTATATTTCGCAAGTTATTGATAGTTATGTTCTTTATCATCATTATACACTTATGTTTCAGTAGATTCACCTGATAGATTGACTGTGTACATTGGGTTTATGGTTGCCCATCGGAGCATGTTATTATCTATTTATTTTGTCTACTCTAAATAAATAGAAGAGGGTGCTTCAGTCGCTTCAATTCTGGCAGGAGTAATAGTTAAACAAAAAAATCCTATGGATATCATGGGAGATCTTATTTCTGTTCTCAGTATTGCTATAATCTTCATTATCTATATTACAACTGTTGAGGTTGAACAAGCAAATTGAAACTTCTATGCTGCTTAGTTCTTTCACTCTTGCATTTTTTTTTGGTAGAAGTTGGAGCAATCTTGGAGCAGTCCTGTTCTTTCCACTACCACAAAAGAAACATTTGTTGCCTGGGTGCCAGACATATTTGTAGGGTGCCAGGCTATCATTCTGTGATGGATACAAGATCAATCTAGAAAAATATTCTGACAAACAGATTAAATCTTTGATGTTCCATTTTATTACTTGAAAGATGCACTAGTATAAGGAATGTTCCTCCATAAAGTGAGCAAACTTTTCTTTTTCAAGAACAAGCTTTAAGTAAACAGCAAGATTATTTTGTAGTTTATTTATTTAAATTCTGTGCATCTGTGTTTATTTGTATTCTGTGTCCAAAATGACTTTTGTATGACAAAAAGGTGTGGAATAATAAGTTTACTAGATGATTTGACTGATCTAATTATGGGATCAGTTCATATTGGGATTCATTTTAGTTATGTTTGTACAGTTCCTTGTTGATCACTAACTTGGTTGACAACAATTTGCTGTACTAGGTATGACGATCGGTTTGTTATGCTAACCTTTGATGGAGATCCAACAGCTGATGCAGAGCAATACAACAAGTTAGACAGATCTATTCGTGATGAGCATGAATCACAGGTGAATCGTCTTCAAAATGGGCTCACATGTGTGTGTGTGTGTTCACGTATTGTAATTATGCATCTTTCTTTATGTTTAACACTAGATATTTTATAAGTCATACTTTATTTGGCTATTATACTTACCTTTTTTGGCTTACCATTCCCTTCTAGATGGATGCAATTTCCTATGTCGGACCTTGCCTTCTTCCTACGGGTGAAAGTTGATCGAATAATATCCGTTCGAATCCATTTTTGCATCCAAATCTATCTAGATATAAATAGAAATTTGAGCATCCAACTAATATCTATAGCCATATCCATATTTGTCAAAGAAAAATGGATATGGATATGGATAGGCAACTACCCGATCCGTATCCGAATATCCAATTTTATTTGTAACTGTATTTCATTTTATATTGCACTCATTGACTTTTATTAACTTGATTTATCATCCATTTAGTAATATTTTTGATTCTGTGATCATAAAGTTTAATTAACTAGCTTATATACGTACTTCTAGTATCTAATTTGTATTTGTATCCATTTAAATAAAATAGATATAAATTTTTGCATCTAACTAACATTCGTGTCCATTTCTATATCCATCAAACAAATAATTTGGAATATGTATATACTAGTATCCAATCCGGCTTTAGCACTACAATTCTTCCCAATCTATCTAGACTCATTGTATGGAAATTTGGTGGTTACTCCTCAATTGAATGAGTAAAAAAATCAAAATTGCATAACCAAGAAAGTAAGTCTCTGCCTCCTGACTGCCCTAAGTTTTATGCTTGGCCCCTTTCCTACTAAGGATGCCTTGAGCTAGGATTTCAATACCAATTCAGAGGGTTGACACAAGGTTGTGAGCTGGTCTGAAGACTCTGAACACATTTTATCTTCAACTAATTGTACCATGAACATTAAAGCAGACTCCACATAGATGGGATTAGTCTGCTGATTGAAGTTGGTTATATCAAATTGTTTTGTAGAACTATTTTTTCCCAGTAACAATTAATTTACTTTGCATTTTGTATTATTTCTTATTGTACAAACTCCCTATATTGATGGATCAGATACTAGAAAATCTTCCCTTATTGCATTGTGGTGGCTGCTTTGTATGCAATTTGGATTCATCCTGTTACTCCATCTTATGTGTTCTCTGTGCTTCCATCATATTAATTGTGTTTTATCATTTTGCAAGTGAAATCTTACGCATCTTACTTGTTGTGTGCTGCTAACATAGAAACATCTTTTTATTCTTTTGCAAAATAGAAGCAGTGTGCTTCTTTATATGTTTCTGGGTAATTTGACTTCGCTATTTTCAAAAATGGACTTGGTTGTCAGTGGTCCCAGTTTACTGCAATATTAATTAGCTGTAGTTCTTTATGTCAAAAGATTCTTCTTTCTGTCAATGGGGCAAATGTTGTCAGTGTTTGGTGTGTATTCCATGGGTAAAGTAATGCAGTCATGACATTATTCTTGCATCGTCATTTTGTTTAATTCTTTACTTGCTCCACTCTCAGTGCATATTATGCTCCTTCACAGGCTATAGTGAAGAGTTTTGCAGTAAATGGTTCAGATCCTACAAGACCAGAGAAGTTTTTGGCATACATGGTTCCTGCACCTGATGAGGTATTGTGTTAATGTTGTTCCCACGCTTAATACCTATCATGAAGCAGAGTTGGAAAGCTTGCTGTTTCATTTTGTGATAGTTTGAAATACTAGCGTATTATCGTGCAGAATTATATATTATTGAAATTCAGCACTTATTCTTATCATTTTTCTGCATACATGTGCATAATGACAGTGTTCCTCTGGCTTATTTTTGGCAGCTGTCAAAGGATATGTACGATGAAAATGAAGAAATATCATACTCCTGGGTTAGAGAGTATCATTGGGATGTAAGTATCTTGTATGCCATCATATATTCCTTCTTCTTCTTCTTCTTCTTCTTTTCTAATGCACATACAGGAATTTTGGGTTTACATTTGTTTTTCCATATGTGGAAGCACTAATTGGAAAAAAATGACATGCTGAACTTGACTTTTTTTTTTCTTTTCTTTTATGGTTATAGGTAAGGGGTGATGATGCTCATGACCCGGCAACTTACGTCGTTACTTTTGACAACAAAACTGCACGATATTTGGTAATATTAGTTTTTTTCATTATGTTACTGGGGGGTGATATGGTGGTCTTGATTCATGATAAATCTTGTTATGCAGCCTCTACCCACAAGGCTTGTTTTACAAAAGAAGAGGGCAAAAGAAGGAAGGTTTGGAGATGAGATTGAGCATTTCCCTGTGCCCTCAAGGGTGACTGTGAGGAGGAGATCAGCTGTTGCTATTGGAGAATTGAAGGAATCTGGAGAAATATCTGTGAAAACAGTATAGTATTTCACCTTTCAAATTCAGATAAATTGCACTTCTGGCCAAATCTGTTAAATTTGCACCTATTTAGAATTTGTCATTGCAGAATGATGTGTCAAAAACTTCATAGTGAATTATCAGTGCTAGGCATTTCTATCTAGGAAGATATGAAAATTGAAACTCATATGGTTTCGAGCTAAGGTTAATATTAGTTCTGCACTTTGCATTTTGCTGTTTGTCCTGCAGCTAATATATCATTTTGGCATGTCATGGTTGTAGATATATTATTAGCTTGGGTACTAAGTGATAGATATGACAACTTTGGTTAAAGTGACACATGGGCATGTGAATGTTACAGGTCAGTACTTAAGTATATCAATATATAAATCTTAGGTACTGGTTTATGATTTTGTAGGACCACTTTTCATCTGGCTCTTTGGCCTATTTGTGCCTCCAAGATGAAGTGGGCTCCATACATCAAAAGATGTCATCTTCTCCCTTCATCTATACTCTGAGTTTAGGGGCCTTTTGGAGGCTTTCTTGTTGGTAGCATGAGCTTATGTCACTTGGACCCTCCATTTTAAGCTTTCTACAAGTGTTGATGCTTTTGGTCACTTTGACACAGCACAACATGACATGCTAGGCACTCCACTTTGGCTGAAGTTAGCAGAAAGTGTTCAATAGTTGGTACTTTTTCTGGGTGTCATGCAGGGGGCTTGTAGTTTTAAGCACTGGACATTTTCCGTGAAGCATGCTGAAGGTTTTCTAGACACTTCAAGGCTGAGCTGAACCATCCTTATTTTTCAGTACGAAATTATCAAGTGTATGGACACTTCAGGCAGAGTGTCTTTATATTTTTTAATATAAAGTGATCAAGCATATGGACATTTTAGGTGCCATTATATTTTTAATATAAAGTTATCACAATCATATGAACACTTTAAACAAAATATTGTTATGTTTAAAATAAATATATCATAGTTAGTTATCAATTTAAGTATCTTAAAGCACCTTAACTAGCTTTAAAGAAACATATTAAATTTGCAAACTCATGGTTACACCATTGAATTTATTTGTTAGATATCATCTATAATTCTAGGTTTTTCTCTTTTTTCAAATAGGCCTCAAAGCACCCAAACATGTGTGCTTACATATTTATGTAGTGTGTGTATGCATGTATGGATTTGTGCATGTATGTCTCTTCATGTGTATGTGTATGTATACATGGATGTATGTATGCGTGCATGCATGTATATGCCATGTCTCCATGCCTAGGTTTTTAGAGGCAGCCATATGCGACAATTGAGGACACTGAGACACTCAGCATAAGTCTCTAGGTAACCCTACTTAAATTGTGACCAGCAGGGTAGAATCAGCAGATCTTCTTCCTACCTGCCAACTGGCCATATGCAGATGTCACACAAGCCCCCCTCTTCTACTTTAAGAATTTGGTGCCTACTTCTGGATGACCGATATCATGTTGACAGCTGGTTGTAAAATCGATTTAATCCTTCCCTGGAGCCCTTTCAATATCAGTTTATGCTTTATAGACTATTGGCAACACCATATTTTATGCTTGGGTGGTGATGATAGTGTTTGTTTATGATTTTCTCCAGTGTTACACAGGAAGCACATACATTATGCATCATGGAAGTACATTGTGCTGGACGAAGAACATGAATCACGCATGATACATGCATCATCCATGATACACGTGTCTTGCTTGATGCATGCTTATTCATGTATACATCCATTCTTGCATGCACACACCCATACGGATGCAACAAACAACTGAGTGAATATGTGCATATGCATTCTTGTAGGTGCTGTTTACAGGCATGTTTGGGTACCTGAGTATTATTTGCACGTCTTTGCTTATAAAGACATGGATAGAGGGACATTTCTACTTATACATCTGTCAGTCTTGTGTGAGAGAGGAAGGGAGGAGGACTTGGCTTGGGGTGAGTGTGAACATGAATATGAAATCTATTTACATGGAATTTACTATATCAACGTACCACTTTGTGTCCCTCCTTTTCTCCATTGGAACTTTACTAATAGAATGTTAAACTTGGTCTCATCATTTTAGTCACTTTTAAATGGAAACTCTGCTCTTCATAGATAATCATTTTTGGGAATACAGGCATTATCTGCCACCACTCGGGTTTGAACCTGAGGCCTCTCACTTAGAGAGATGGGTACCAACCTCTTCAGGATAATCAAAGAAGAAAATTTTCACACTACTGTTCACTTATTCCCCAACAGTCTATCCACCTTTTTGCTTATCTCTTCACCACCAAATTATAGGGATCTTAGCTTCCTACTCAAAAACTTCCAATCCACTAAATACCTGGGCTTCTTCAAAACTAATTAGTACCAGTAAGTTTCATGTAAATGCTAGATAAAACTTTGGAGCTTTCTTCTTTGTTTTCTTGGACCGATTCATTAATGTTTGCAAGGCTTTTTAGGTATGGTCACCCAATTTCATATGCCACATATGCCTACATAGGTTCCTGCTGGGATTCTAGAC
The DNA here is from genome assembly GCA_000441515.1 of Elaeis oleifera. Classification (NCBI taxonomy): domain Eukaryota; kingdom Viridiplantae; phylum Streptophyta; class Magnoliopsida; order Arecales; family Arecaceae; genus Elaeis; species Elaeis oleifera. Next base: position 135,965 of record KE504661.1, read on the forward strand.
CTTTTCTCCATTTTATTTCTTCTCTCTTCTATCATGTTATTGAGCACACATGCCTTGTTGGGTTATTTTTAAGAAATCAGAGCCTGGTGTTTCACATTCCTTGCTAGGCGTTTGCATTGTAACTGGAGAGAAAAAATATAAAAATATAGCAGATAAATAGAAACAAAGGCAAACAAAAGTCTATTTTATAACACTTTCTTGCTCTATCTTCCAGTCCCAAAGTCAAGGTGTGAGCACTTTATTGTCACCATATCTGAACTCAGATTGTTTGATATTCTGCTGTCTGTACTTAATCAAGGACCCTTGGTGCACTGCTGTGGGCTGTAATTAGGCAACATCAGTCTGATTTCTATTTGATAATATCATCATCCCGTATAGTCTGTGTCATAACCTCACAATCTAAAGAAGTGCTCATGATGGCATGTACTTCTACAACTGCCTGCTACATTGCCCAGTGTACTCGTAGAATATTTTTGCATCCAAGTGCAAAAGTGGTGATGGAAGAGGAGAGTTTTTGGGATGCATAGTGCTGATAATTGTTGAAGCCACATATCTGTGTATGCAGTCTCTCTCTCTCTCTCTCTCTCTCTCTCTCTCTCTCTC
>KE504661.1:136587-147554 GCA_000441515.1 Elaeis oleifera
GTCTCTCTCTCTCTCTCTCTCTCTCTCTCTCTCTCTCGCTCACCCTGGTGGAAAGGGGAGGGAGGTTTTCAACATTGTCAACCTTTGTGAATAAAACTCTTATTGATCAATCTACTGAACAATCACACTAAGAGTGGTATTTACAGATTGTGATGACATCTGTAATTGAGGTGCTCGGAGATGTAACTAGGTGTATTTCCATCTGGCTTCGTGTACAAGACCCTTCGAACTGTTAAACATTTGTTCATGTGGTAGCCTTAATTTTTTTTATAAAAAAAATACAAGTTAGTTTTCATAGTTGGCCACATGCACTTTAAAAGTTTGCAGTGTATAAAGCAATTTTATTAAGGATATTTAAAAGGCTGATTTTATCAATTATATCCTTGGGGATAATTTTTTTCCCATGTAATACCAGCTAAGTGCCACTGATTTTGAATCCTTCATTTTTTTTTCTTGTTCTTTTATCTTTTTCTGAGGAGTACATTGTTTCTTCATCCATTGCTGCTGCCATTCTAGTTACTTCATTGATTCACTGAGCATGCCAAGAAACAAAGTTATTAGAAGTAAAATAAAATGTTAGTGTCTTTATATTTTTTTTTCACGTTGATGATTCATATTACAATTATCTCCATTTGTGTTCAATATGTCTCTTGACATTTTTCAGGATCAGATAGATATTATAAGTTCAAAGCGAGGAAGGTTTTCAAGGGATGATGACTTTGAAAGACAGCATCAACTTGCACAAATGGATGATGTGGATCAGTTCAGCAGGGAGGAAGACATGTCTGATTAGTTACTAGCAACGAACCATCTCATGTAAAGAATATTTATATGTCAAGAGATGCATAGTAATGGACTATTGTTAATCCAGGCAGAGATACAGAGGCACATCCAACCACCATAGATGTTAGCTGAGGTGGTAGTGTTTCTCCATATGTTTGTTCCAATTATCAGGCATGTGCTTACAAGTGATGGTTGGCTTTTTGGTAATAAATGAAACTTGATTTAAAATGTTGCAGGTATTTGCAATTGTATCGCTACATGTTGAGTTTATTCGTAATGATAGATGTCCTATTCTTTTTTCACTTGGTTTCATGTAAATGGAATGAACTTTTAGAGCCTTTTAGGTGTTTTTTTCTTAATCACCAGCTGGTCCTCGCATGGAGAATCTCCTTCAATTTTTACAGAATTCTTTACCTTTAATGAGTTAAGGTCTACCTACTACTGTTAATTACCATGTCTGTGAATCTGTTCTGCCACCACATTTGCTACCCAGATACTGCTTAAGGAGTAGGAATTCTAATATAGGTAAACATTTCTTAATGTAAAAGGCAATAAGTTCTCTTTTTTTAAAGAAAATAATGAAATGCTGTTTAATTGGCAAATAAATCTATTTGACTCAAGATACCAATGAATAGTTTTCTAGTTGTTCAACTTCTCCAAGGGATAGTGAATTAGTTGTTCAATGTGTAAAGCCCTGAAAAAATGATTCTGTTATTCTCATATTATATCATATTTAATGTCAATGATTTTTTTTAATAACAATTGTTAGTTAATGAGTTATTATTTTCCTTAAAGCTTTTAATTAATGGTAGCAATTTATGGCTACTGATACTTTTAAATTAGCTGGCCAGATGAGTGAACAATTAGTTGGGGATTGTTTTCCTGACCTACCGAGAATTAGAATTTTAGTTGGGAGAATCCTTTCATGTTATTTTGCTCTCCCATTTCATAGCTTCCCTTGAGTGTTGCAGCCCCTTCAGCTTGTGATTGCGCAGGGTGGCATTTCATGCAGTTATCTGAAGAATGCATGGTGACAGGGTGCTGTTCTATGTGATACCTTCTAGAGGAATGGAACTTGCTATGGGTGCATATTGTTAACCAGGCATCTAGATATGTGTTAAAGAAGGTCCAACCCCATAAGCACTACTATGCTACTGTCTCAGTTATCTTGTGATGTCTTAATGTTATTTCTTGTGTGGAAACTAAGCAGGAGTCTTAACTCAGGTGGACTTACCATTCATTTTTTAAAATGATACTTCTATCCATTTACCATTTCTGATTCAATTAGGTTCCACAAGCACTGCAGAAAAGCCAAAAAAAAAAAAATACTTGAAGGAGCACTGTTATTGCAGTTCCTCGCTGAAGGTTTTGCCTCTTTCAGGTGAAACGCTCTTAAGATGCAGAGCCAAGAACTGTTCTTTTCAATCTACCAGGCACTTGATTGGTGTTACGGATAACTCATGTGGTCCTAAATTCCTCAGCATCAGAATGTCAGTAGTAAGTACAGGTGTGGTGGTTGAATTTTCCCGTCTTCAACTGTATCCTCTGTATATGACGATTTTCTAGTTATCTATTGTTTCTTTCTTTGTCTTTTTGTTTATTACAAAATAATCAATTATTTCAAAAACAACAAATTCTTTACATTTTGTAACATTAGATGCGAGTAGTTCTTGGCTGTCTTGGTCTTTAATGTGTTGTGTTTTGTGACATTAGATGCAGGTAACCCTTGTGTGTCTTGGATTAAAGTGGCACGGGTGCAAGTCTTGGCAATCCCTTTTAAAAGATTATGTTAGAGATGATGTTTGTACTTATGGTTACCAACAATTTTTGATTCCTGTGCAAATCATTTAAATGTGGCCGTAGGCCTTCTTGTTTAGGTTTTCATTGTACACTTGTGTTAATTATCCTATATGCTAACATGTTAGATGTTTCTTAAACTTAATGGGCATTGCTAACAAGTTGCTTTAACATGTAGTATAGCCATAATTTGGATAAAAATTGTTATCCTTACCTTTCATGAACTTGGAAAGGTGTAAGATTTCCTACTCATCGGATTATATTCAATGTATATTAATTTGAAAATACTTTTGCACTTGTCCGTATGGAGAAACTGGACAAGAATTCTTCAGATAAATGAGTGAAAGATGTTATATTGAAGATGATAATGAGGTTGGTTGGCTCAACATGTGAACATAATGTGGTAGTTATCAGCAACAATATATTTAAATGGTCAACTATTCTTGGTGAAGTCTTTCATCATAGAAATGCATTCTTCATTACTTTTATGTTAAAGAGGCTTGTCTGTATGTCAAGCATGAACTCTTGATTCATGGTTAAGATGTGATGTGTGATTGTTGACTAAAACCAAGGTTTTCAGTACCAAACATCATATTGGCAGTCCATCGGTACACTCCTTACCAAGTGTCGGCATAGTACATACCTAAGTACTAGCACTCAGTATGGTGGGAGTATGGAGTCTCGGTACCCTATCCGTATTGTACACCATGTGCATGGTCGTATAGTCTGCACCTCAAAAGTGTCATATCTACAAGCAAGTTTGTCCACTTTTGATCTATTAGCGTCATGTTGTATCACATATGTTCAGTGGATTAGGCAATTACATTTTCAAGCAAGACAACAAGGTAGATAGGATTTTGAAATTTTCATTCTTTTGATATATATGTTTTGTGTATCAACTTGAATGCTAATGTTAATGAAGGGTTGAGAGGTTTAAAACAAGTTTTAAAGTTTTGCACATACACACAGCACATGCACATGTACACAACATTATATTGCATATGATAAGCAGACTAGACGGTTACATTTTCAAGCAGCTCAACAAGGTAGATAAGATTTTGAACTTTTCATTTTGTTGAATGTTTTTCCATAATGGTTTGAAAGGTAACGAATGATTGCGAGGTTCCAAATGAGTTGTAAAGTTCCGCACACGTATAATATATTAAACCTGTTGGTGATTTCTTTAGTTTTTTTGAATTATTCATCAAGTTTCCCTCAACCTCGCACAGCTCAATGAAAACTCATGCTTGTATAAGCTTTATGCAATTTTTGCACATGATTCCCCGTTTTCATGATAATGAATTATTCTGGAACATTGCTATTATTTATCATTGGGATGTTCTTAATGATATCAATAATTTTCAATTTGTTAATGTTTTCCTAATTGTCAAACATATTACCATGTCTCTGACAGGCAAAAAACTATCTTCACTATCCTACTTTCTGTAGCATGACTAAACTGTCCTCTTCAATCTAATCGTTTAATTTTAGAGCTCTTTTAACCTCTGAATGATCCAATGATCAAATTCAGAGGAGAGAGATGAATGATTTTATAAGAATGAAGGGCAAATGTTCTGTCTAGTCTGTGAACAGTAAATGGGCTAATTCTTGAACTGGGGAACCTAGTCTGAACAGGGAAAAGAAAACCTGCAAGGGCAAGGGAGAAAACTGAAATTACATTGAAATTCATTTATTTTGAGGCTTTATATATGATCTTACCAGTATGTACCTGGATTATGACAACTTGAATCTTAGGAAACTAGACATGTCCAAATGATGATTTAATTAAAGTTATCCTAAGCTTTAAACTGAGCATATGACTTAAGAATTATAGCAATATAATGATATCCCTTGCCCTATCACAACACTTTCCAGTCATCATAACTTGATCTTGACACTGTTGGTATCTCTAACACATGAATACATGTCTTCTTGTTGGTTGAATCTCCACCTGTAATTGTTGGAATGCTATGTCTGTACTTAAATCTGAAAATAAATGCATTAATGAAAATCAAAGATTAAACTTACAGGCATTTGAATCTAATCATAGTAGTTGGGTTCCCTAATGTGGAACTCATCTTTAATCTAGCGTAGTTTCATGTTTCTATACTCAATTGCAAGGTTATAAATCCTGTGGGATAGGATTGTCCTGGTTTCTCATGAAATGGGATGCATTGCCATCCTGTCGCGTCCCGACACTTGAGATAGAGAATGTCTCAAGACATCCTGATCGGGATGCTGGGATGCTATCGGGACGGTCCTGTCCCGACACATGGGATGGTACCCCTTTTCGGTATCCCACAGGACGTCCCGTTGGGACCTGAATCCATGCTCGATCAAAATGTGTCTGGTGACCTCTTAGGTTGTGATTGAAGAATACTGCTCCATTGTTGGTTGTGGATGCATCCTATCATGAAGATGAGCATTTTTGTTGGAACCTTGAGTCATGGATAATGGAACTTGATCACCATTATCTTCACATCAATGACCAGATTCAATGGTATTTTCTTTTGCACATCATTGTCATTAAATCCTCAGCATGTAAATATTGAGTATGATGGTTGATGCGCTGTTGATGAATAATTAAACACATCATTCTTGAACCTCAGATCTTTGACCACTAGATGTTTGTATGGTTGATCTTCAATAATATCATCCGTTCTGTATCCCCTGTATATGTGAAAGCCAGCAATTTCTTGAATTGCATCATTACATCATCTGTCTGCTTCACCAAGCTGGTGATATTATGATCGACATGGTCCAACTGTTCATTGTGTTGTTGAAGCTTTTCATCATGTCTTGCATCTGTACTCTGTCAGCATGCTAATGAAGAATATGATCTGATTCTCACATTATTGATCTTCTAATTCTGATATGATTTCATTGTGTTAGATTTGATAACCAGATTCACAATGGAGAGATCTATTTTTTTGCAATCAGGGTTGAGTATAAAGAAAGGGGAAATGTTGAATCAATTTCATGATCAAATTGAACTTTCAATCGTTTTCGATCTCTCAAAGAATGATCTTACTGTTGCATATAAATGCCTGATAAATTGAACCATGAGGATCAGAATCTTAATTCGAATTATTGATTTAACTAACCTAATTGTAGCCTTTAAACTAATTTTATATCTAAAGAAAACAGTAAAGGCATTTATTCCCCTGATTCTGTTAGAACACTAGCACATCATCAGAACTTGGTGCTAACATAATTTTTGTTGCTTATAATGCATCTGACAAGGCATTTAGTTCAGTCATCTGAAACTATATACAGCGTGAGCTAAAATAATTGATTTGATGTCAAAAGGTGGTCTTTTTTTTTAAAAAAAAAAAGAATAGAGGAATTTGACATCAATTTCATTGTGTGAAGCTGACGGAATGTCTATGCATCTCCTAAGGAGTCAAACTTATGAACCACAATGTCAAACTTTAGGATGAAATAGTGGGAAGGTGTTGTTAGGAATTCTGCTTAATTACAAAATTTGGTCAATGAAAAAATAATTACTTTGAGCATGCACATCGTTCATACTTCATAGACTATCTTCACTAAAAGATGAATTGAGTGAATCACTATAGTAGTTCAAGGGGCAGGGTCCTTTTCTTAAGTAAATATAAATCGAATGTTGGATTTTACTTGCACTAATATTTTGCACTTGCAACGCGTGAGAGATTTGAAACAGATAGCCTCATGACTCTTGGCTCTTAAAGTAGGAAAAAAAAGGGGTTGCAGGAGTCCAAAGGGGGTTGAGTCGAACTCAGGGGGTGGAGAGACACCCTGGAATTTGCGTTATAATGATAGAGATGGTAATATTCTTGAGTTGCATTTGCATAAATTACCTTGCCTATAAAAGGGTAGTTATATGAATAAATTAGCATAACAAAGTAACTGATGCATAGACAATTATCTATTACTTAATATCTTGCATGAGTGATATGGATTACAACAGCATACATCTGGCAGTATTCACTGCAACCTTTATTTTGAAGTTTAAAACAAGGAGATCTGATAGCTTGTTAATCAAATTTGAGGTCTTTAATTTTAATTTTGTAGTAAACATTTTTATTCACTCTTAAACAGGATATATCAGAACCATACAAAGTTAGGTGTTGTCTGTGCCACTGGTACAATTTCACATGGTTCATGGTTCACTCTTAAACAGGGTATATCAGACAACCATACAGAGGTGAGGTGGTCTGTTATTTACAGTTTTGCATGGTATACAATCGCTCTCCACCACGATGATTAAGGCTTGATTAGCAAGCCACTTGAAGTGTTATGTTGCAGTCTATTGGGATTTGTGTCACTCTTGGGATCTAGCATCTGAAAACATCTTATACTAATTGTTCATTGAAGCTTTATGCAAGCAATATATGTATCACCTACATGATTGGCTTTTATAAGCTCGATTTGCTTAAATGGTTTTTATGTCCAAACTTTAGGGCTTTGATATGTCTATAGTTTCTAAGCCAGCTTAGCGTTATTGTTATGTATGATGATATGATGGAACCTATACAGAAATGTGGTGCTTACTTAATATTTAGAGCCAAATAATCACATTTGATGGGATAATTGTGGAAAAATCCTTCTGAGAACCGTTTGTTTTCATAAATGTGCAGGGTATCATGATGCAATGACTGGAGGTCAGTGGTCTAGTGGTGGACTTGCCACTATCAAACCCAGATTCCAGAAACATCAGACCTGGAAGCCTGGGATAACTAAGGCGGCGATATTTTTCAGAGATAGGACAGATTTGCTTTTCTCTGCAAAACTTGTTGAATAAGAGATTCACGTTACCATAGGAGGGACTATTTATATCACAGTGCATTTACTATGTTATTCGCTCTTGTGGTTCGAATTGAAATTACATTAATACATAATTGTTAACTACGGACTATATGATTATTTTCCATTTTTGTAGATAAAATATCTTTGGTTTTAATTGATGAAAAAATGAATTCCAGCTAAAGTTTCTAGCGTCTTCTTTTCTGGTTTTTGTATGAGCAACATGTAGGGGGCCAGAGGCCATATGAGAGTCTATAATACTTTTTTGTGGGTTAAATCCTCTTTAACTTCAGCTGAAATCTGGCCTCTTGAATTGCCTTACGACTATTAATCAAACCCAGATGACAGAAACAACAGACATGGAAGTCTGGAATAATTGAGGTAGTGGTGTTTTTCAGAGTTAGGGTAGATTTGCTTTTCTTTACAAAATTTGTTGAACCAGAGATTCACATTACTATAGGAGGGACTGTTCACATCACAATGCATTTAATATGTTATTCACTTGTGGAAATTGATATTACATTAGTACGTAATCGTTAACTACCACTTTGCATGATTATTTCCATTTTAATGGATAAATTATCCTTGCTTCTAATTGATGAAAAAGTGAATTTCCAGCTAAAGCTTCTTGTGTGTGCGCACACAAGTTTTTCCCCCCACTGTGAATGAGCGCACCGGCCATGCGAGAGTCTGATATTTGACATTTTGTGGGTTGAATCCTCTAAAATCTGGCCTTGCAAATGTTAAATGTTTTCTTATTTAGTCAGCTGTGTAAGATCTTTAATTCAGATCTATCAATAACCCTCCAAGAGTTGCTCTGGATGTATAAGTCTCTCCCCAAAGAAAATATTTAAGGTTGAAGCTACTGCTTGGAACAACGTGCAAGGTGATAGATGCAATTGTGAAGGTAAACAGTTACATATGACAGACTTGGGTTTTTGCAAGCTCTTCATCAGGATAGTGTGAAGGAAAATGCTTCATTTCCCCAAAACCTCCCCAGAACTTGTTCATCTCATGGTCTTTCTTGGGCTGTTAGGAACAAAGTTTGACATTTTGATCCCTAATAAACCACTGACCCGCCATATTTGGTGCTAAAAAATCACATTTACACCTGGTGCAGGATATTATTAGGTAAACATAGCAGCATCCTAGTGTTAAACATCAGCCCAGCTGAAAATGCTGGATTGATTGTTGTAACTCACTAAAATAAATGCTAGTTTGATTGTTGTGACTTGCTAAAAAATTCCTCTTTTAATTGTTAGGTAGGATAAATCAAGTAGAATCTTTTTCATGCACAATTTGTCATTGATCCGTGTTCCATAATACATAAAGAAAATTCCACTCTGTAGGGTTGACTAACGTCACAGAGATTAGGTGGAAAGTGGTTGGTTAACTAACATCGGCGAGATCAAGTGGAAAGTGGTCTGTCTTTTGGAATCTCTAGGCTGGTTCTACGTCACTCCTTGCTTTTCTAAAATGCTAAATCGTTCTGTTTGTATGATTAAGCTTTCTGTGTACTTCATGATTTCTTTCATCTTTTCATCAATGTGGTAACGGTGGCCGCAGGAGCACGCACCCCAATATCTCCTATTTGGTGATCTCATCCTGGTTGGCATGACTAAATCTGACCCTGGATAGCATGGCTGAAGACATAACAGGAACCGATCTGTTCGCATCTCCTGCCTGGTTCTGCGTTCTTGAACGGGCTTAGATGAATTGCGGATTTATCAGCAAAGCAAATTGGAAATTTTCTTCTAAACTGCATGGTTCTGGTTCAGCTATGCCGAGTCAGGACTATCATGTTGGAAAACTGGCCTCAAATATTTGGAACACCGGCTCAAGCTGTTGTGTTGGGTCTATGGATTATGGGCAGATTGGTTCGGGGTCCAACCAGCTCACCTGTGCCTGTTAGCTCTTTGGTTAGCAATGGTGCTTTGCCTAAAATATAGATCTGTGCAATAAAAGGCAATTGTCAAGGCCTTAGGCCATTATGATTACACCTAGTTTAAAATGGCCAGCTAGAAATAAAGCAAGTTTGGATATGCACTGTTAACTACCGTATGAATTGTGCTATTTGGACCATTAGCTTTACATCTAATGAATTGTAATCTAGCTCTGCATTTAATGATCGTTAATCTGCAATGAAACATGCATTTGATTGTATCATGTATTTCTGGAGCCAGAACTTGTTGCGGCCAACTCCTTATCGTCTGTCGCCGGTGATAAGCACCTACAAAATAGTATCCTCACAGACTGGAGTTGTGTCCGGCGGAGACCCTCCGATGCTTAAGTCAGAGCAGAAATTAGTGAACAGTAGTAGATTTGAGTATCGAGTATAGCAGAGCTCCGACCAGAAGTATCTTACCAGTACTGTTCCCTTACCTCCTTTTATAAATGAATATGATGTAACCGTCGAGCACGTGGTCCTGCTTTTATTGTGCTAAATTATCGGACCATAATTGTGGAGTTAGTGGGTTGTTAATTTTTAGTAATTACCGTGACACATAGTCGATAACCGTTCATAACGGTTACAGCACGTTGAGCAGAGTGGCCGACTATATGTCGGTTATCTTGGTATATCGATAGAACGTCCGAGTGACCATCGGCTACTAGTTTTGATATGCCGACGGTCTCAAGTCGGAAATTGTTCTGTTGTTGGTCGGTAGTAGTCGAATGTCAATCAGTTTGCCGACCATGAGTCGGTGTCCGTCGATGCATAGTCGGAATTGTATATTCAATCGGTCGACTTTTGTTGAGTCGGATGTCGGGGGCTAGTTGACTTAAGTCGGAGGTTGATTGGCTTACCCCAACAGTTGCCCCTCACTCTCAAGTCCAAAGTGATCTGACATGTGCCATCACGCGATTTGTCACGTTGAACGAAGGGAGTCTTTCATGTGATATCGAACTCCGATTTGGTTGCTAGCTTCTTCGGGATATGAGCGTTAGCTGCATTGTCATTTTGGTGAGTACAGAATCATCATTAGACTGTCACACTGATAGGACGATTCGATATCGGATGTCAGTGTCAGATGTCGTTTCGGAAAGGTGAATTGATGTCGGATGATATGATTCTGACTAGTAGATCTTTGCCACGTATCCGAATGTCATTAGGTCGGAGCTGTTCATGCGGATAACGATGACATGGCTCGATCTGGAGTAGGTGCGTCCAGAGGCGGCTAAAGGGTAAGGCCACTGAAGCATTTGCTTTAGGCCCCACTTGCTTTAGGGCCCACCGCCCATTTGGTTTCGCTATTTTAATATCTTAATAGCAAACAATCTCAAGCCATGAGTTACCTTTCTTTCCTCTTTTTCCACCATTATAGCATAGCTCAGGATTCCATGTTTTATGGGGCACGGCCTCTCAAGTTGCTATTTCTTCACTTCCCAATACAAAACATTTATGGTCGTGAAGTTTGCTTCCTTTCCAAATGAACCAAACCTCCCACGTAGGAACTTCTACGGGCACAAATAATCTACCGTCCACATTGAGGTTTTTGTGCTTGTGGATTTGGAATACAGCATAGGAAATTAAGAATACACTGTCTGCATGGATAAGACAGATAGTTAGATAGAGAAAGATAGGAGAGGAGCATCATTCCAAC
>KE504661.1:147574-166784 GCA_000441515.1 Elaeis oleifera
ACTCTAATATTAATGGTTTAGATTTATTTCAAAGCTAAAAATTTTAAAAGAAATTGTACAAATGAAAGATAACAGTCTAATGGACACACTCAATCATAAAAGAAGACTAGCCTATTTTTCAAATGCATATATTACTTTTAAAATAGTGTTAATAATTTCAGTAAGTGTTGCTCCGGTAGAATAAAATTTTTAAATTAAATTAATAAAATCTTATTTAAAATTAATAATGTCTCAAAAAAATTAAATTGGTTGGCTATATTATCAATTGAAAAAGAAATGTTAGAAGAACTTGGTTATAAAAATTTGATTAAAAATTTTGCATCTTAAAAATTAAAAAATAAAATTTTAATAAAAAAATTTATATAAATTTAATTAAAAAAGTTCATTCCAGCATTTAGCTTCAGGCCTCTATATGTGTTGAGCCACCCCTGGGTGCGTCGAGCCATCCGATCAATAGTTGGCCCAGATGTCACCACATATTAACATCTGGTGAGATCTTGGTTTGAGTGCTTCGATCCTGGCTGTTGAGAGATCCTATATATATAGGATTGTTTTCAGCCAATTTTTACTTTTTATTTGTCTCTTTTGCTGCGAAAGCTCTGCCAGAGGATCGTTCCAGCACCTGAAGATTCTTCCTTCCTCATCTTTCCTTTTGAGTTTCAGGTTAAGTCCTCTATCTTTTCGAATCATCCTTCATCTCCTTTAGCCTCTTCTTTCAATGGCTAGGGGTTCCTCTTCTCGAGATGGTCGGTCGGAGAATCTGACTGACGACTCCCCATTGGGCCCAGAAGTGAAGGCCTCTTCACTTTTGGAACCGAACGTCGAACGGCTCCAGGAGCAATATCGCATCCCGGAGCAGTATCAGCTTTTGCCTCTGGTGTCGATGGTCGGATGAATGCCCTCCTTCAGGCTAGATGGCCTTCTATGTCGAAGATCTTTGGGCAGATCTTCGATTTTCGATTTCAGAGTTCGTCCGAAATATTTTAGACTACTATGGTCTCTGTCTTGCTCAGCTGGCACCGAATTCGATCTGACTAATAATCAGTTTTACTCTGTTATATCGGTTACTGCCGATCGTACCTCGTCCTTCCTTTTCGTGCTTCTTTATCCTCCGACCTCATCCCAAAGCCAGAGGTTAGTGGTTCTTCAATCTCCGAAAAGGTCTTTCTTTTATTATCAGTCTTCCATCATCCATCCATAGGTGGAAGAATCAATTCTTCTTTGCTTCTTCCTCTCTTCCTTGGGGCTTTCCTTCTCACTGGGGCGATCCAAGAACCGATCCCAATGATAACAGTCGGGTGGAGGTCGACGATCGGGAGGACTTCCATCGACGGAAGGATATTGCGGTCCCACCGCAGAGGGAGCTTATGATCGAACAGGCTCTCTATGACGTCGGCCTTAGTTCGGTCGCCAACTTAGGTATAGTATAGTCGATAATTTTCAACTTTGTTCTTCTTTTGTTTTTGGATTGTGTTGGCTTTTGTTTTGATTGCAGCCATGCAGTCGAGGGTGCGAGTGTCGCTCGCTGACGTTCGTCAGCACGCCATCAAGAAGAGGGTGGTGTCTGAGGCTGGATCTTCCCGACCACTGAAGAAGAGTCGAGTTGCAGTTTTGGTGCAGACTCCAGTTGCTGCTTCAACGCAAGCTCCAACTGTTGTTTCAACGTCGGGTCCAGTTGCTGCTTCGATGCAAGCTCCAACTGCTGCTTCATTGCAAGCTCGAGCTGCTACTTCAACGTCGACTGAGAAACCCAAGGTACCATCGATTCCTAAGTCGGTCCTGGTGCTGTCAGCCCTGACAGCACTTCTCACCGTGCCATCCACAGATGGGGTGGCGAGAAAGGAAATGCCGTAGCAGAGTCAGTAGCTCCATCAAGTGAGGAGATTCAGGCCGAGGTGGAGGTTGCGGCCGAACTCGAGCAATCAACGGCTGCGCCGGTTGCTCCTTTGGCAGGGGTTTCTCTGATGCAATCCAGTTCAAGTTTCCCACACTTTCAAATGTGGGACCACCGATAGGAGATCGAAGAAAAGCTCTGATGACTTTGGTGGATGATGCAGCATTGGAGGGCCACACAGTCCATTTTAACCTTGTAGTGCCCGGAGATGAGTCGGCCTTGATCAATCCAACATTGGCCAAACGGCTTCTCCACGCCGTAATTCTCCCGACTGATGGGAGAATTGAAGAAAAAGGATAATGGTCGAAATGTTCTCGTCTTTCTACCCAATGATAGTCGGGTAAGTTGTTTATCCCTTCTCTTTTATATATATATATATGATCCGACTCATTTTTTGTTTGCAGTTAATCCATGACATGTCTGCTCTGAAAGTCGGCTATGAGAAATTTGGTGACTTTCGTCAGTCGTGGATGAATAAAGTGGCGATCGTCGATGCTGAGAAGGTGGCTACCCTTGAACAGCTTAAGTCGGCAGCTGAGCGGGAGGCCAAGCTTCAGTAGGAGATCTCTCGATTGACTAACGACTTAGAATCTTCTGAAGCCGAACTGGAGTCGGCTCGTTAAAATATTTCAGCTCTTAAGTCGAAGATCAAGAGCAAAAAACACTCCATCCATCGGCTTCGACGGGAACGAGATGGATGCATTGCTGAACTCAAAGTCGAACGTGGACGACATCGGGCTAGCTTTGAAGGTTGGCACTAGCTGAAGAAGAGTCATCTTCCGCACGAGCCGATGCTGAGTTGGCACGGATCGATACTGAGCTGGCAAAGGCGGAAGTGGAGTCGGTGTGGGAGGTGTTAAGTCGAGCAATCGAAGACTTCAAGGATTCAGTAGAATTCAAGAAGAGATCCTCGAAGGTGGATTCGTCTCTTACTACATTGGGTATGAAGATGGTCGAGATGTGATCGAAAAATTATATCCGAACCTCGACTTGAGCAGCATCGTACCTCCAGGATCAGAAGATGGAGCTGCTGAAGAAGACGCAGTGTCGATTGAAAGAAGAACATCGACACCACCACCATCAGAAGTCATCCAAATCTCTGAAGCTACTCCAGAGCAAAGAGATAAGGACGGCGATGAAGTTTGATCAGTATAGTTTTGTTTCTTTTATAATCAGATATTTGTAATCGAATTTCGGTCCAATTTTGTAACCTCTTCATAATGAATGAAAAAAAATTTTCTAAGTTAAGACTTCTGCCTGATTGTGCTTGTCTGCAATGCAAATTGTTAACTATCAAACATTAATCGGCGAATCGATCATTCAATAGAAAACTATAGAATCATCTGTTAATCGCGTAGTACCTTTTGACGTACTTTAAGAATTAGGATAAATGATAATAAGTCGAATACCCTGAGTCTGATGATTAATCGGTTTGTACATCATGTTGTTTGATAATCAGTGGCAAGCCGAATATCCTTCGACTGGTCGTAGCCAAGTCGATATAATTTCAATCCGACCTTGATCGTATTGGCATAATATTCCGTTTAGGTAAGACTAAGTCGGCATACTAGTCTTTCAACTATGATCGGCTTTTATAGTGAAAATTAAATATATTTAATACCGAGACATAGTCGGTACTCATTTTTACAGTGAAAAGTCGAAATATATTCAATACCGCGACATAGTCGGTACGACGGCATTTACAATGAAAGCCGGTGTAATTAATGTCAGTTTTACAGTGAAAATCAAGATAAATTTTGTGTTGAAGTACAGTCAATAGTTCGACTTTTATAGTGAAAGCCGATATATAGTCGATGATTGATGAAAGTCGATCAGTACTTGTGATTTTAAAATTTTAAAATTCTGTATTTCATTCCGAACAATATGTATATAGGCAATTTTATTGATGATACATCTTTAAATTGTCGGCATTCCATGTTCAGAGAATAGCCGACCCTTCAAGTATTTTCCGTCGATATGCGTCCGATCTAAGTGTTTCAGCTATTCTGTAAATCCTTCCTAATTTGAAGATAGCTTTCTGGATCCAAAGGTTTCGAGATTTCTGCTTTCCTTAAGACCAAGTCTCCTGATCGAAAGATCTTCGGTTTGACTCTCGCATTATAGTATCGGACTACTCTTTGTCGATATGTAGCCATCCGAACTTGAGCTTGCTATCGGACTTCTGAGGGTAGATCTAAATTAGCTCTCCGACATTCAAAATTGCTTGACTCACTATATTGTTCGATCCTTGTTGATGGCAATTTGATCTCGAGCGAGATCATCGCTTCTATTCCGTAGGCCAAATTGAATGGCGACTCTCCCGTCGGTATGCGAGGAGTTGTTCGATATGCCCATAAAACTAGATATAGTTCTTCTATCCAGAGGCCTTTAGCTTCATTCAGTCAGATCTTAAGTCCATGTAGGATCGTTCGGTTGGCTACCTCCACCTCTCGTTTGATTGTGGATGGCTGATTGAGGTGAGTTTGTGCGTAACATAAAATTTTACACAGAACTCTTTGAAGTTCTGATTGTCGAATTACCGACCATTGTCAGTGATGATGGTGTGTAACAAACCAAATCTGTATATGATTGATTTTTGAATGAAGTCTTCCATCTTACTTTCGATAATTTATGCCAGAGGTTCAACTTCTATCCATTTGGTGAAATAGTCGATAGCAACCACAATGAATTTTTTCGATCAGATGTTAGAGGAAAGGACCGAGTATGTCAATTTTTACGGTGCGAAGGGCCATGGTGCAATAATCGGTGTAAGCTGGCTGATCGGTTGGTGCTGGATATTCACATATTTCTAGCATGGCTCACACCTTCGGACAAGCTCAGCTGCATCTTTCTTAATGGTGAGCCAATAATATCTTTATCGTAAGACTTTATAGGCTAATTATTTGCCCCAAGTGATTTTCGCAAATCTCTTCGTGACTTCTCGAAGTGCATAATCGGCATCTGTTGGTTCCAAACACTTTAGTAAAGGAAGAGAGAATGATCTTTTATAAAGATGACCATTCATCATAATATATTGAGAGGCCGTCCATCGGAGTCGTTTGACTTCTGAGGGATCTATAGGAAGAGTCCCATTTGTTAAGTATTAGACGATCGGATCCATCAAGCTTGATTCAACAGTGAGCTGTAATACCTCCTCAACCTTGTCGATACTCGACTGTTCGAGACATTCAACGAATGTCCGACCCAGTGAGTTGAAAGAAGTAGTGACAAGTCGGGAGAGTATGTTGGTTCGAGCATTTTCAGTTCTTGAAATGTAAAAGATCTCAAAGTATTTCAAGGTTGATATAAGATCTTTCACCTTCTGAAGATACTTCATCATAATTGGATCTCAGGCTTCAAATTCATCCTTGATCTGTCCAATAATTAATTACAAATCGATGAAGACCTTCAAACTATCGATGTCAAGTTCTTTGACGATCTTCAAGCCGGCTAAGAGTGCTTTATATTCGGCTTGATTATTCGATGCTTTGAAGTTGAACCGAGGGACATATTCAGTGACCACTCCTTCAAAATTTGTAAGAATGAGACCTGCTCCACTACCCTACATATTAGATGCTCCATCAATGTACAGCACCTAAGTCGACTTTAGGTCGGATTCGGGAATCACGGTCTGCTTTATTGTATCATCAGTTTCATTCTCTGGTTTATTGTCGAATACTTTACATTCGACGATAAAGTCGGCTAGAACTTGCACCTTCATTGATGGGCATAGGTGATATTGCATGTCGAATTCGTCAAGTTTTACTATCTACTTTGTCATTCGACCCGAAATATCAGGTCAATGCAAGATTGCCTTCAATGGCTGATCAATCAAGACCACAATCGGGTGTGCTTGGAAGTATGGGCGAAGCCGTTGAGATGATAAAATCAGAGCATAGATCATCTTCACCGCTCTTGAATATCTCACTTCGGCATTATGTAGCACTTTGCTGGTGTAGTAGTTCGATCGTTGGATTCAATTTTCATCTTCTTGGACGAGCACCGAACTGATCGCTTCAGTCGAAGTTGCCAAATAGAGATACAGTATTTCTCCGACCTTTAGTTTGTAAGCAGAGGTGGAGAAGTCAAGTACTTTTTTAAGTCTCTGAAGGACTGTCGGCAATCATCCAACCATGAGAAGTCCTTCATTTGCCACAAAGTCTTGAAGAAAGGCAAACATCTTTCAGCCGACCTAGAAATGAATCAGCTGAGTGCGACGACTCTTCCATTAAATTATTGTATCTCCTTTTTGGAGCTCGGGTGCTTTATGTTGATGATAGCTTTTATCTTCTCGGGATTAGCCTCTATTCCTTATTATGACACAAAAATTTAAAGAATTTTTCAGAAGCCACCCCGAACGCACACTTAATCGGATTCAACTTCATTTGATATCGTCGAAGTGTGCTAAAGACTTCTTTCAGGTTCCGAACATGCTCCGAAGCTTGGGAGCTTTTCACCAGCATGTCGTCCATATATACCTTCATGTTTCACCCGATCTGTGCTTTAAAGATCTTATTGACAAGCTATTGGTAGGTGGCTCCGGTATTTTCAAACCGAAGGCATCACTTTATAATAGTATATGTCTTTATCGATTACGAAGGCTGTGTGCTCTTTATCTTCAGGCACCATCCGAATTTGATTATATTCGGCAAAGGCATCCATGAAGCTTAAAAGTCGATGGCCTGAAGTTACATCAACCAGTTGATCAATCTTTGGTAATGGAAAGCTATCCTTTGGACAAGCCTCATTCAAATCTATGTAATCGATGCAGATCCTCTATTTTCCATTGGCCTTCCTCACCATTACTATGTTGGCAAGCCAGTCAGGATAAGTAGCTTCACTGATGAAGCCTGCTGCAAGGAGCTTGTCGACCTTTTTGTCAATGACCTTCTATCTTTCGGAGGCAAAAGGTCATTTCTTCTGTCTCATCGGCTTGACATTTGGATTAATATTGAGTCGATGAGTTATTACATCTGGAGAGATGTCTGGCATGTCGGTGGCCGACCAAATGAAGATGTAGGCATTTGCTCTTAATAGATTTATTAATTACTATCGCTCCGAATCAGACAGCTGCGATCCAATTTGGACCGTCCTTTCTGGATCTTTTTCTTTTAGTGGGATAAAAATCAGTTGTTCAGCTGGTTCACCCCTCTCCTGATTCTCTCTTTGGTCCAACTTGTCGACGGGTAGAGAGTCTTTAGGTTTATTGTTTTGAGTGGAGACTAAGCAGCGTCGGGCTAACTGTTGGTCTCCACGTATTTCTCCGACTCCGTTCTTTGTTGGGAATCAGACCAATAAATAGTATGTTGAGACCACCGCTCTTAATGCATTAAGGCTAGGTCGTCCGAGTATGGCATTATAGGTTGAAGGAACTCGGACAATCATGAATGTCACAAAAATAGTGCTCTGCAGTGGTTCAGTTCTCACAATTAAGGGGAGAGAAATTTTTCCTTCCACAGGCACAGCATCCCCAGTAAAATCGATCAATGACATCGAGACTCTTCTGAGTCAATCAATCAGTAGTCGCATTTGAGAGAAAGTCGAGTAAAAAAGAACATCAGTTGAACTTTCATTATCTATAAGGATTCTTTTTACATCATAATTTGCTATTGTTGTCGAAACAACAACAGCAATATCATGGGAGTTTGAATTCTTCGAACATCTTCTTTCGAAAAAGTTATTACATCATTGAGTCGTTGCCTTTTCACCGACTCTTCTTTAAAAGTTGCCCTCCATTTCGGTTGTCCAGAGATCATATTGATTACTCCTGCCGTTGGTTGATTATTGATAGCCTCCTCAGTTTGTGGCTGAGGTTGTCGGTTGGTAGAAGGTTGAGTCGGCGGACGATCTCTTTAGTACTTTTTGAGATAGCCTCGTCGGATCAGGACCTCTATCTCATCCCCGAGCTGGATGCATTGTTCGGTATCGTGACCGTGGTCACGATGGAACCAACAGTACTTTCTCCGATTACGGTTCCTCAAGGGCACCTTCATCAGTGGGGGGTATCGTAGGTATTCTGCTCCTTCGATTTTCATGAGAATCTGTGCACGAAGAGCACAGAGAGGAGTATAGGAGTCATACCTGCTGTAGTTCGATTTTGGACCGTAGTTCGGCTTCGAACTCCGTCGTTGAGGTGAAGCTCATTTATTAGAGGGTGGTCGACTTGATTTAGCCAGAGCTCCACCTTTCTTCTATTTTTCTTCTAACTTTTATCTTCTGTCTGACGTCAATCAGAAGCAGCCTCGTCCGCGCGGATGTACTTGTACGTGCATTCGAGAAGTTCAACGTAGGTCTGAGGGAGAGTCTTGTTCAAAGAGTAGGAGAATCTGGATCCCCTCAGACCCCTCTTCATGGCCGATATGGCCATGTCTTCGTTGAGGTCCCTGACCTCAAGCGTGGCCGTATTGAAACGGGCCACAAAATCTCTTAAAGTCTCAGTCTCTCCTTGTTTGACTGAGAAGAGGCTGTCGGATGTTCGTGGCGGCCTTCGGCTAGTATTGAAGTGAGCCACAAAGGAATATTCGAGCTGCTCGAAGGAATCGATGCTTCCGACTGAAGTTCGAAATACCATATCCGAGCAGCTTTCTGAAGTATTGTCGAGAAGCCAATACATAAGAGGACGTCAGTTGCCTCCTGGATCATCATGAGAGCTTTATAGCTCTCTAAGTGGTCGATTGGGTCGGTGGAGCCATCGTAGGCTTCCACCTGTAGCATCTTGAACCGAGACGGGATCGGCTCATCCAAGATGTGCCGAGAGAGAGATTGAGCGGTGTGGAAGTCGTAGTCGCTGAAGGATTTCTGACCTTCCACCTAGAGCCGGGCAAGTCGGCGCTCGATTTTTCAAAACTTGCATTCATAGTCGTCCAACCACCGTTACCGGAAGACTCTGGGGGTGAAACCTCCCGATGAATTTGAAGGAGAAGCAGAAGGCGTCCGCGGTCGTTCCCTTCCTAACATTGTAGAGACGGGAAGAAGAGGGGGAACACCATGAGTGGTGGGTGGCACGGTGAGAGTGCCGAGACTGTGGTTGTCTATCTCGGTGGGAGTGTTGAGACAGCCACTCCAGAGAGGAAGAAGGTGATCGCTATGGAGGACGGCGGCTGTGCCTGGAAGGCACTGACTGTGCCATCGGTTGTTCCGCCAGTGGCTGTTGTTGCTGCTGTTGGAGGCTTTTGACTGCTTTCGTCAAAACATTTATCTGCTGCACAAGTGCAGCGATCTAGACGTCCGTGGTGACCACGGGATGCGAAGAACTAGGCTCTGCCATCGGAGATGGGGGAGGAGGATCTTTCCAGCGGGAACAGTGCCTTGTCGAACCGGTTGAAAGCTAGGCTCTAGTTTTCGGCATGATTGATTGCAGACTTTCTTACCCCTTCCTGGTGCGCCAATCTGTTGCGGCCAACTCCCTATCACCTATCACCGGTGATGAACATCTGCAAAATAATGTCCTCACAGTCCGAAGTTGTGTCCGATGAAGACCCTTCGATGCTTAAGTCAGAGCGAAAATTGATGAACAGTAGTAGATTTGAGTATCGAGTGTAGCAGAGCTCTAATCAGAAGTGTCTTACCAGTACTGTTCTCTTACCCTCTTTTTATAGATGAATATAATATAACCGTCGAGCACGTGATCTCGCTTTTTATAACGCTAAATTATCAGACCATAATTATGAAGTTAGCGTGTTATTAATTTTCAGTAATTACCGTGATACGTAGTCGATAACCGTTCATAACGATTACAATACGTTGAACAGAATGACCGACTATATGTCGATTATCTTGGTATGTCGATAGAACGTCCGAATGACCATCGGCTAGTAGTTTTGATATGCCGACGGTCTCAAGTCGAAGATTATTCTGCTGTTGGTCGGTAGTAGCCAAGTGTCAATCAATTTGCCGACTATAAGTCGGTGTCCGTCGATATATAATCAAAATTGTATGTTCAATCGATCGATCTTTGTTGAGTCGAATGTTAGAGATTAGTTGATTTAAATCGAAGGTCGATTGATTTACCCCAACAGAACTGATTCTAATGGCTCTTCATGTTGTTGAGGACGTGGTTAACTCTTGGCTGAAGGTGCTTGGCAGCTTGCTGGTACGTTTAGAGAATGTACAAATAGGGAGTTTGGGAAAATGAATAAGAATTAAATATTACTAGTAGTCCATATTTTTCAGGCACTGGTACAGTAGTACATCTACAAGGCCACCAAGTGCCAGGCTTGCGTCCCGCACATATGCAGTGGGAAGAAAAAATTAAGCAATATGGATAAATAATGCCACAAAATTGCAGAGGAATCTTTTCAAGGAATGACCCGCTACCGACACGTGGCTTTAGCTCGACGAATGCTACATTTTTGCAGAACAAACACTCCAAACCCAATGCCTAGAAAGTTGCAATGGCAATGCCAAAAATGCCTGCAAGAATACCAGGAACTACCAAAGAACTCCAACCTTTGGCAGTTGCCATTGCGCATGCCGTTGTTGGCCCCCCAACATTGGCATTTGAAGCGATGAGCAGCAACTTCTGCTCAAACCCGAGCAACCTTCCAACTCCAAGAAGCACAGCAAGATGCACAGCGACTTGAACTGAAGCAAATGCAAAGATACCAGGTGTCGTGTTGATGACATTCCAAATGCTGCCATTTGCTCCCACGACAGCAAAGAAACCTATTCATGTATTACAAAATTGGAAAAAAAAAATCAGATATTATAACACCTGAAAAAAAATTGCATACATACTAAATAACTGTATGATTCTGCTGCTGAAATTATAATTGCTGCAGTTTGGACAAAGCTAATGCCATTAGATTTTATGTACTTAAACTATCTTAGTTCATGCATGCAGCTTTATTTCTCCTGATCCTATACATAAACAAGAAGATAACAACCATCCCACAAGCAAAGTTCTTCGCTGCAGGCTGCTCAGGACCCGATAATGATGGTGTTATATGCACACATTTGTGCCTCATGTTTACTCTTTTGAAGAACATCTGCAGCCAGACCATTAAAAGTATGGCGATTTGCTTGAATTAAGTTACGGATCTCCTGGGGACAACTATATCTGGACCAGTAATTTAGGCACCTTAACAAAATTGATGGCAAAGGGCTGAAACCAAATAGTCCATGCAAGGAATCATAAAGCAGGACAAATGCCAATAACTTTGAATTTAATTATGTTCAGATATCTCTTACAGATATCAGTACACTCATCATCTTAGCGCATTCATGATAAGTTCTCAAATAATTTTGTGACGTAGAAACTTGAGATCATTCTTTAACATCTTTGTTCACTAGCTTAAGTCCAATTGGGACCACCACCATCTTTGACCATCTTAAGAGAATGTTTAGGAGCACTGTCATATCTTAAACACAACGCTTTATTTGGAGTATTTTTATATGATGCCCAGGTTTCAGTTGGATTAGGGGCATTTATCTGTATTAATTTGTTATTCAAATACATTTGAATTACATGTGCATAATATGGTGATGGCAACATGGGCCTATTAATAGTATTGATATGGATAATTATCATGACTAATTTTTGTCTACATTCCATACTCAAAACTGAAGGGGCACATGCACATATGTACCAGCACACGCATGCATGCATATATGCATGCATGCATGTGCAAACATCTACACCTACACAGCTACACCTCCACATGCATACCCACCAGCCTTCTCACTAGTAACTTGAATTGGCTCGGTATCCATTTGGGTTGAATTAGTGTGGTGTCTTGTTTGGTTCCACTTTCGTTCAAGGTTGGTTGGGTTATATTGGGTCATTATCATGGGTACCTAATCCAACCCCAAGTAAAGACGGGGCATAGTAATTAGTTTAATTTAATCAAAAAGTGACATGTGTCAGGTCAAGAAGATCCAACTTATTTGCAGCTCTAGTTAGGGAATAAGTAACTGACGGTCAGCAGTCAGACTTGGTATTATCACTTGCATCATCTAATGGAGATTATGGTGAATAAAGTGTCACAATGAATTGGAGATGGGCTAATGGACAGGATCAGGCTCTTGCAGAAAATTTGCTTCATTTAGTCGTCAACCGTAATGTAGTCTATAACATTGCTTAATTTTCTTCCACAACTATCAAAGATGAAACCGATTTTATCTTATTAGAAAAACCTAATTTGTGTAACTATAGGGATAAGTTAGAATCACAGCAATGGTCTAGGAAAATGTATTGTGAAGATGATATAGAATGTGTTATGTTGGAAATTATTCAGGCACTAGCTTGACAACAACTAGTTTAAAGCCCTATGCATCCTTTAGATATTCAGAACACATTTGGCTTAGTTTTTGGTTCCAACTAAACATGACACTCTATTTGGGACTCGCTTGAATTAGTGAAGTGAAGATTGGCCCTTGGACTAAAGCAAGCACCATCCAACATCTAGTGTTCGTAGAAGGTTTTATGTAACAATAACAGTAGTTTGGTACCCATACCAGCACCTGACTGGCAGAAGCATACCAAGTAATGGTGCATTATATGCCATTCCAATACCTAGTGTTTACATGGTGGGCTTGCCATGGGGCAGGGGAGTAGGGAATGTTTGGTGTGTCTTTGTATCATATACCGGATCCCTACCAATGTGGTACAGCGTGCCCACTGAGGACCAGTAACTTAGCTTCATCTAAGTGGAAGGAAGAGGACAAAAAGGACACAGCGGCATGAAGGCAAGGCGGTTGGTGGCAGCAATAGCAGGCATATAAAACCATGGCCCAAAGTAGCTTGGCAAGGAAGGGTAGGCAGGAGTGGGGGAGTTGGCCGAGGTTCTTGTATGCATGTGAGGAGAGGAGACGGGAAGTGAGAGAAAAAAAAAGCAGGAAAATATCACACTTGATTGAACTGGTTACAGGTGGCATGGCAACAACAATGCTGGGTAGGTACAGCAACCTGTTGTAGCATGGTATAGATGATAGAATGCAGCATAGCATCAATGAGCAAGGGCTGGTGAGGAGAACAGTAAGATGGGATCATGTATGTTGCAGACCCAAAAAGGTTTGATGAATTTACACCTTGATTGTATGGATACAATCCCTTTAATCTAGATCTCTAGTCCAGTACAGAGAACCAGAGAGAGATAAGCATATAGAGCATTATAATATATGAAGAGCATATTAGTAAAATATAATAATAATGTTTATTAATAAATATTTAGGCTTTCATGCTGAGCAGGTTGGGTAACTACTGGTGTTCTGAACACAGCTTGTGCTTGGCCTGATCTAACTCATATCCCATTACATGGTCCAAAAGCCTAATCAAGGTTTGGCAGCCCTAAGGGTTTGCACAATATCAACGCAGTAATGTCATGTAAAATAAAAGTTGACCATCTTTAGTGAAAAATAAAGTCAAATTTGCCAGGACAGGTTAAAATGGTTCTATATGTATCAGAACTATATCATATATGTGACACATGTAGTCAATCAAATAGAAGGAAACACGCACTTAGATATATGAAAAAGATAACTTCTGTGCAAAAGAACTTTACCTGCATCAGAATTAAAGCCATAGCCTCACCAGCAGGAGCAAGGTTTCCAATTTGTGATGGAAATATAGTTGCCAAGGCCACAACAATTGTTGTTATGCATGGAAGATTCCCTCCTTGAATGCCCAACAATTTAGTAATGTAAGTGGCTGCTTTGCAGATTGCAAAGGACATAGCAATGGCCGTTGCACTTTGTAAGACAGGTAACTTGTTCCTGCTCTGAATTCGGGATCCACTTGACCATCTGCCAAAGTTTGAAGACTTCAAAGATTTTAGATTACATAGTTTAACTATCCATATGGCATTACAGCCAGCATGAAGATATTCAAGTGTATCTAACAATGGTTAAAATATGAATTCAATCTAGCTTACAAAAAAATGAGAGGTTATATGAGCGTTGACAAATACAATGTACATAAGCAATGGTTTGGTTGAAACATTGTATAATGTGATGTATACATTCTTATAGTATGTACATATCCGAGCTGCTTCTGTTGATATCAGTGCCTCAAAATTTTGAGTTTTGGCTGTTTCACTTGAAAATAGTGGAGATTCTTGTTCTCACTAATGGATCAAGGCATGCCTTCAGTCTAGGACTTCAAATCATGTTGAAACCTATGCATCCCATGCTTGTTCTTATTAAGATCATTATGCTATGAAACTACAAAATCATGAGTACCATGATATTAATGAGTTTAGGTAAAGCACATTTCTTATACATATCAGATCTTTCAACTTGATGACTATTGTCATCATGCTCAACTCCTCAAGCAAATTGGTTCTGAAGTATGTGCAGTAACAAAACATAAAACTTGTTGATATTTCATTGCAAATTTGAATATATGTTGCATCAAATGCTACATGCATCAAAATTAGATTCATTGTTGTCAATAATGAAACTCTCTTTTTTCAAAAAAAAAAGGGATTGGATCCTCTGCTCAAAAAAGAAAAATGATGGGACCCAGTGGAATTATACAGATTTCTCATAAATAATGAATTTTATTATAATTGTTCAAAAAATCCTGAATTGTAGATTTTGTTTCTGCTTTAGTGGGATTATGCATTTATATCCATTTCTATGTCTCATATTGGTAACCTTTAAAGCTGTAAAAGCAACTAGAAGAAGAAAAGCATGGTAGGAATCGAGTGCATATTTATTTCTTTAAAGAAGTGAATTTCAAGCAATTAACAAATAATTAATCCTAAAGCAAGCAAATGCTAAATTGGTCATTACATTAAAACTGAGATTAATGTGTTTAGCTATATATCCAATAACTAAGGTGAAATAGCAGGATAAGACTTCAGCATTATTATCATTCCTTAGCATATCAGCCTTCTATGTTGAAAAGTTGATATGGTATGGTAGACGTTAATGTTGATGGTGAATCCAGTACAGCATACTAATAAATTGTTAATTGGTGAGAAGACAGCTTGCTTTAATCACTACTATATCAGTTTTAGAGCAATATCAAGTAGTCCACATGTAAGTGACATTTATTCGGTCACTAAAAATTACTCAATAAAACTTCGTTTTATGCTGGATTAGCAATGACAAGAGCAATAAAAGAGCTAGTCTATGCATGTTGAGTATTGTCACAGAATTAAACAAGAAGAACTTAACATACACACCTGTGGTAGATAGGGAAGTCTCTGGAGGAATTTTAGAAGCCAATGCAAAAAGAGAGGTGAAATATATTGCACATATAACATTATCTGCAGCTATCCCTGCAGCCAGTACTGATGGGGAAACACCAAGAGCCTCCGAAACAGCAATATAATTGACCACTGAACTTTTTTACAAATTAAAGACAACTGTCAGAAATGATAGGGTACTCAAAACTATCTACTTCTAGCAAATTCACCTTTTTATTGGTATGGTAGAAGTCATCAGCAATAAGGAATCAAGCTGCTATCATTTGCCTGTTACTTATTCATGCACCACTAATGTTCACAGGCAAATATAGAAGCTTTGACAAGGCACCCTAATTGGTATGCTAGGTTAAGGTGACACAAGTTTTAAGGCAAGTACCCAATTATGGATTGGATCCTGAGTACATCTAAGACAGCTAAATATTGGTGTGCAACTCCTCTTGCTAGTAAATACCTAAAAGCAATTTTTATTTGCTTCACTATGTAACATGTATATTCCTTAAACCTTTGGCACAGAGTAGGATTATGTTGCAACTCCTCTTGCTACTAAATACATAGAAGCAACTTTTATTTGCTTCACTATGTAATATGTAAATTCCTTTCACAAAAGCATAATGACAGAAGTAAAATTCTACAAAATTCTTTGATCATACCTCCACCAATATAACTGCTCATCAGGGCTGCTGCAATCTTCCAATTATCTTGACCAAGTGATCACATTGGCACCAGCAGATAGGCTACTACTGTGCCAATTGTGGTCGCAACTATCACACAAAATATAAGATACCAATAAATCGTGAATTCAAAGCATTCGATTCAAAAAAGCAAGAAAATATGAAAAAGATGAGGAATGTGCAACAGGAAATTTGTCAAGTTTGGTGATCAAAATTCATGCAAGAATCAAAAATGTACAAATTTATAACTGATAGCTAAATCATCCGATAGCATTTTAAGTTTGTCACAGAAAAATAAGAGGAGGAATTTATCTTTAAAGCAATTAAAATCATAGTTGTGAGTAGCAACGATGATTAGGAAAATTATATGGACATCTGTAGCAACTGAATCTTTGTAAACACAAGTAACATTTTTTCTTGAAATGAAACAAACTGCACTCTTGAGAGCATGCACGAACAAGTACTTTTATGCAAGCACTCAAAATGCAAGTTTGTGCAACACCCATCATGGAAAATAGTGATGGCTAAGGAGACCTAGCTTTTTGAACTGCACCTATGAATAATCTTGCCACCCTCTCATATATCGCCTCCACTAGCTAAAAGTGGGACTACAAAATTGAAACCTTCTTTGACAGCCAAATAGAGTATTATGAATCTTGTCTAGTCATTTTGGCTTCATCAAGAGGATAGCATTACTTGTCACAAGAGCTATGCACCTCTCATGATAATCATTGTAATTCATGCTCCAATAATCATTGTGATCATTCATAGCTGACCTCTCTATCATATGAACATGATGAGAAATTTTGGCAATGACAAATCAAAGGCCATCCACATGAAACCTTCTAATATTATGCAACATTTCAATTATATATTGATTCGGGAGGATCACCAAACTCAATGTGGACCACTTTGGCCACTATGAGTACGGTTAAATAGGGTTCCGAAGCAAAATCCGGTACATCAGAAAGCTAAGTCATAACCCAAACTTTCAGAATTCATAACTTGATCATTCGATACCTGATTGAGATATCTTTGTTTTAAATCGAGTAACTTTTCAATGTCTACAACTTAAGACCAACCTCCTAGGAGGTTGAAATAGGCCAAAATTCCATTATTTGATCCCCGAAACGGGACGGTCAAATAGAAAGTTTTTTTTTCAAGAAAGAATTTGACCAAGCATATCTCTCAATCCATGAAGAACTAGATAGAGTGACAAAAGCCAAAGTTGGTGTAAAGTTGAAATTTACCTCATGTGCGACTCTAGTTTTCTTGTGATTATTTCTACTAGTTTTATTATTTTTGGAAATCTAGTCCTATTCGAACTAGGAGAGAAATCTGACCTAAATTATGAAAGAAAGGACCTCACTGCTATGATAAATAAGGGCTATATACCTCAGTTTATAATATGTGAATCATCAATAAAAAAAAAAGGAATGTTTACCCTACTTTTGTAATTTTTCTATCTTCTTTTAAATTTTTTTAGACAGATTCGAGTTGAGCGAATTAAGGAAATTCTTCATTCTCCCTGATAAGATCGTATATATGTATCCTTCTTTAAGCCATTCTAGGTTTAAACAGGTCTGAAATTCATAGTCTAACTAGTTTGTTGGATGTCCCCGTACTTCATGCTAGCTAACAAACCTACAAACTTCAGCAGCTCACAGACTTACTGCACACTCTCTTTTTTACAAACTTCAGGCACAACTTCATCTCTGGAAGCTCCACCATCAAAATGGGTATGAATACCGATCTCATAGAAGACATTTTCTCCCTCCTAGCTATTCTTACTGGGATTGCCACATCACACGGGCTAGTACCAAACTGAAAACAGTGGTTAAAGCTAAAACTATAATCGATCAGGGTCTCGACATCTGGAAACACATCAAGACAAATTTGTAATCTAGAATTCCTCTTATACAAAGCAATACTCAAACAAGATGATATTTTCTAGTACTACTCAATCAATCAGCAGAGCCCTCGTTAGACTCCATTTCCAAATAGAAAGATCAACCATCTAACCTCGGAGCATCAAAAGAACAAGAATTTAGTAACCCCAAAGAATCAAACCAACATACCAGATCCAACCAAGAATGCCAGGAGGAGAGTCCCGGTGGACCTGAGGACTCGGCGAAGATCGGCATTGAAAGAAGCAGGGGAGGCCATGGGGAGCAAGTACTCCAACACCACTTTATAGGCTGGAGCATCGGAGGCGATGATCCCGGTGGTGCTCGCGGCCAATCCGACCAGCGTGCTCACCAGGGCCCCGCTCAGCGCGCTTCCGAGCTTGGTCTTCTCCGACCTTCGGAATCCAACCAAACATTGTTAAAGCCAAAGATTATGTACGACTTATGGTTAAAATTTCGAAGAAAATATATGAGAGTGAAAAGGATTGAGGGCAGGGGGGAGACCAGATGCCGAAGGCGCCGGTGGCGAAGAGGGCGGTCCAGGTGCCCCATTGGTCGTGGGGAGAGATGAGGGGGGCGGCGGCGACGGCGGTCGCCGGACGGACGGGGGAGGTGGTGGTGAGAGGGGAGAGGAAGAAGTGGAGACGAGAAGAAAGGGAGGAGGAAGAGGAGCCGTTGGGATAGTTGGGAGGTGACCCGGACCGGGCCGGTTCGGCCTGGGAGAGCGAGGAGCGGGAAGGATGGGCGAGGGGAAAGGAAGGAGGCGAGCCGGGAGGCCATGAGAGACAGAAGACTGACCGCCAATGACTTGTCGGCTTTACGTTGGTGCAACGTGGAGGTGACGTTCATCTTCGTCGGCGGGATCATAATAGATCTAATTATTAAAAAATTATTGATTAGAACGGATCTGTCCTATGTATCTTGGATCATTCAATATATCTTTCTTACGAAATTATTTAAAAATTATTTTTATTTTACATTCTTAATCAAGATAAGTCTAAATTTTGGTGCAATCAAAAGATCACTAGGAGCTTAAGTTTTAGATATGGGATTAAGAAGAGTTCCTCTTTTTGGCTTCTCCTCCAAATCTAGCAATCTTAGAAATCTTTTAAATTTAGCATAGTGTTGGACTGTCTGCTAGGTTTTTCAACCTTCGGAAGATCCCGAGAAGAGTTCTTGGAATAGTCCGACAAGTATTTCTCGGCTATGAAGATTTCGCGGTATTACGCCGACAACTTAAAGCATATAAAGATAGTCTAGAGCTGTCTTATGCAACCGGCTAAGAAAAATATGAGCTGTTGGTATATACCGAC
This sequence comes from Elaeis oleifera, assembly GCA_000441515.1. Taxonomy (NCBI): domain Eukaryota; kingdom Viridiplantae; phylum Streptophyta; class Magnoliopsida; order Arecales; family Arecaceae; genus Elaeis; species Elaeis oleifera. Next base: position 166,511 of record KE504661.1, read on the forward strand.
CGACCCTGATGCCGACTGAACACTACACCGACTCACCGACGCCGACTCACCGACACCGGTTCGCCGACACCGACCGACGGCGACTCCTCCACAGATCCTGACGCAGGTCCACCACCGAGATGGATCGACCATCCGACTCCGCCCGACCGACAACGGGCGGTCCCGACCACGGACGGTTCCGACACTGACTGACGGTAACGACCGACCTGGGACTGTCGGCTTAACTAGCCGGCACCGACTCCCACGGACCCTCCAGATGGCCGACTTCCGACCC